>CM076572.1:1170842502-1171030853 GCA_034641835.2 Pinus albicaulis
GGTAAGGTTATTTTCTGTATCACCCTTAGCTTCGGGGGACTTCGAGTGCCTGCCCTAGTAAGGTAATTTTCTGAGTAACATCCTTCAGTTTCAGTGGTAGTCAGCGGTAGTTTCTTGGTGGAGATTTGGAGAGAAGGAAGCCCTTCTTGAGACTGCGCAGATCCAGGAGGGAGGACGCTGGTCTAGAGGAGGAAGGACGCAGATCCAGTTGGCTAAGGCAGAAAGGACGCAGATCTAGGGAGGCATTGGCAGAACCAGTCTTGGAGGACGCAGATCTGAGAGATTCAGCCTTGGAGAGTGCAGATCTGGAGGGATAGCATCAGATCCAGCCTTGGAGGATACAGATCTGAGGAGATATTGGCAGATCTAGCCTCGGAGAGTGCAGATCTGGAGAGATAGCATCAGATCCAGCCTTGGAGGATACAGATCTGAGGAGATATTGTCAGATCCAGCCTAGATCTGAAGAAATAGCAGCAGATCTGACCTTAGAGGACACAGATCTGGAGTGATAGGACACAGATCTGGAAAGTGAATCTAGCGGTCCCGAGGGAGAAGAGAAAACCTTGGTCCGGTCGGGAGGAATGGCGATCGATGAAGAGTGCAGTACGTGAGATTTGTGGTTTTTCAGTGGTTCCGGCCTTGAGGAGTTGATCTTGCCATCACGGAGGTTACTGTGTGACATTTTCATCGTCTCAAGTGTCACTAGAGCGGCGTTTAAACGTTTTAAAGGAGGATTGAGATCAGCCATCTTCTAGTCTTGAGTTCTTCAGTTCACGGTTCCATTGCATTCCAACAACGACTCTTCATAAAGATCTTCGACGACTAGGGCCCAATGCTGACCATTATACGTGCGAGAGGGTCTCCACTTGCCTAGGGCAAGGATAGGTGCACTCATTCGATTATTTTGCTTGTGCTCTCTACATGTATTCTGATTAATAAAATGGCTTAGTTTTCTGGCATTCTATATGTACTTGTTCCATGATCTGGTTCCATCATTGTATTTTCTATATCTGTCTGGCATATTTCTGTGTATTACTGGTTATTTCCCTTTGGGGATATTACACCCTCTCTGCAAAAGATATCACGAGCAAATTTTCTCTCTGAGCACTGCACACTCAAGAGATCGATCTCTGAGCTCTGCCAAATGTGTTTTCCAAATGCCCCTTCAAACCATTCTTATAGTCTTCTTGTTAAAACTTCAACGACCCAGATTAGATCTCTAATCAATGGCTAAGATTAACTTTTGACTTGATCCTCCTTTTCTAGAACATTCACACTCATATTATATTAATTCCCTTTAATTATTTTATTTTCCTATGTTTAGACTTAGGGTCCCTTTAAAAATAATTACTATAGAATACAAGGCGGGTGGAATTTCACTAAACGATTTCTGGGTTATCTGCAATAGATGTGTTTAAGCCTCTCCACAAAATTTGAGACTTAGAGCACATCCGATGCTACCCCAAAATCAACACTCCCTCTTAGCGAGGAATGTGCTCTAACAATATGCCCTGCTACACACTGCTTTGATCCTAAAGCATCTCCCTCTGCGCTGCTGATGTCTAACACTCTGTCCACCAACTCTGCGCAAATGTTGCATCTGGATTCTATACTGTTGCTGACACTGCCACTGTCAACACTGTATCTGTACTGTAACTCCCTCTGAATTCTGCATCCATGCTGCTGCTGACTCTGCCACTGCCAACTGCTACTGCAGTGCATCACAGTTGCTTTCTGCTACTGAAAAACATCCAAAAAATTGGACAAGTATGATGCATCTTGGTGATGAAGATCTGAATGCTTCTAGCCTCTGCGTTGTCCCTCTGAAGTTGTCGCGCAGCTACTGGCTTTTACACTGTGCCTTCCTGCACTGCTACCAACTCTGTGTGAAAATTTACAAACAGTTGCAGTGATAGATTTATTTCTCCTACTTATTATTTCAATAAGTTATTATTCAGAAATCTTCTGGCAAATATCGAAATAAATACTACTGCAACATTCACAATTATATATGCACAGAAATAAACAGTAGAAAACATAAGCAGAAGAATCAATCACATGTGCACCGTTATTTTTGGAAATTGTCCCCGGAAAACCCAATGTGGGAAAACCGGTGCAGCAGATGAGGGTTTTATTAGTTCTTCAACAAATGATATCTTTACAGGGAAAATATTCAGCAGATAAATTCTGACCCACCTAATACTGAATATCCAACTTACTCAGACAGTTTTCTAACACCCAAAACAGCCCCTTCGTTAGTCTGCGTGATTCTCTATGCAATCCCAGCGTTGGACTGCGCAGATACTGTGTGGGGTCTCTGCGCTGCAGCCTTAAGCTGCCTCCAGTGACCCACTGTTGCTCTCCAACCCTGATCTTGATCACCCCTGACCTCCTCCTGCTCCTGCAACTTCTCACTCATAGTTTTAAAACCAGGCCGAGTTGACTCGAAATCGGCCAAGTTGACCGAGCCGAAGGAGTGGCCGGTCCGACTCGGCCTTTGAACCGGTCAGGCAGCCAGTTTGTTACCGAGCCAAGCCGGTCACTGCAGCCTCAAGCTGCCTCCAGTGACCCACTGTTGCTCTCCAACCCTGATCTTGATCACCCCTGACCTCCTCCTGCTCCTGCAACTTCTCACCCATAGTTTTAAAACCAGGCCGAGTTGACTCGGAATCGGCCGAGTTGACTGAGCCGAAGGAGTGGCCGGTCCGACTCGGCCTTTGAACCGGTCGGGTGGCCGGTTTGTTACCGAGCTGGCCGGTTTTTTGACCGGCTCGGTAACAAACCGGTCGGCTCGGCCTAGTCCGATGCAACTCGGCCGAGTTGCTCCAGCCGACCGGTGGGCACAAAAAAAGGTAAAAAACGGACTTCAAATAGAATTTTTTTTTGCTGTTAGGTTTTCTTCAGCCTTTCTAACCCCTCCCCATCCTATTTAACTAACCCAACCCCTCTCAATACCTCACATCTTTCTCATTCAATTTGCTTGAGCATTTTTTAGGGTTTTCTGAAGAGTTGTGGAGTTGGTTTTGGAGCAGCTTTGAGGAGTCTTTTGGGCAAGCTTTGGAGCAGCTTTGAGGAGTCTTTTGGGCAAGCTTTGGAGTAGCATTGAGCTAGAGGAGGCTAGAGGCTAGAGGTATTTATTTTTTCTCTTCTAAAATCTGCCTTTGTTTGTTTTATTTATTTAGCAAATCTGAAAATGGTAAACATAGTTTTTGCCATTTTGTGAAAGAATGAACATAGAATGAATAGTTTTTTTTTGTTTTCATTTTCAGATTTAAACATTTTCTTTCCAAGTCAAAAACTTGGTCCAAATTTCCAGAATGGCCCCTAGAGCGAAAGATGTTGCTTGGGCATATGCTGAAATGGTTGGTGATCAAATGTATTGCAAATTTTGTAAGAAAAAAATTGAGGGTGGAGGGGGCATTCATAGGCTGAAACTACATTTGGCTGGTGTTAAAGGCCAAATTACTTCATGTCAAGCAGAAAACATTGGGGAAATTAGGAAGCAGTTGAAAGAACAATTTGAGAAGTATGAGCAAGAGAAAAATAGGCAAAAAGAAATACAGGGTGAAATTGGGAGGAAGAGGAATCTACAACATATGATCGCTGCCAACTCAAGTTTTGAATCTTTTGATTATGAGGGTTCTTCATCTATCCCTTCCACTGATGCATCAAAAAACCCCTTTCGCTATGTTCCTCCCTCTATGGAGTCTATTTGTGAAAAGGGTAAGGGTGCAATGAAAAATAAGGGTACTATCAAAAGTTTTTTTGTGCCCTCATCTCCCTCTGATAGTGCAACTCCATTTGGTCCTAGTCCTCCAATTGTGCAGCCCACTTTAGATGCTCATTGGAAAAAAGAATTGAGAGACACTGCTTGTGAGTACATTGCTAGATGGTGGTATGATGCTGATATTCCCTTCAATGCTACTCGTTCACCATATTATGAACCTATTTTTGATGCCATATATGCTGCTGGAAAGGGCTTCAAACCTCCTACTATGCATGAGTTAAGAGGATCTTTTTTGTAAAGAGAGATTTCAAACATTGATGATTATTTGAAAGAGTTCAAAAACTCATGGGCATGTACAGGATGTACCATCATGTCAGATGGATGGACTGATCAGATGAACCGTACCATCATAAACTTTCTTGTCTTTTGCCCACGGGGAACCATGTTTCTAAGATCAGTTGATGCATCTGATAGGGTGAAAGATGCACAGTTGTTGTTACAGCGTTTGGATGAGGTTGTTGAAGAGGTGGGGGTGGCAAATGTTGTTCAAATCATCACAGACAATGCCTCTAACTATGTTCTTGCTGGTAAATTGTTAGAGGAAAAACATTGCATAGACCTCATGCTTGAGGATATTGGCAAAATAGACTGGATCAAGAACACTATAGAGCATGCCAAATGCATCACAAAATATATTTACAATCACTCATGCATTCTGAGTCTAATGAGGAAATACACAGGGGGCAAGGAACTTATTAGGCCTGCCATCACTAGATTTGCAACACACTTTTTGACATTGCAATCTATGTTTGCCCAACATAGAAACTTGCAAAAGATGTTTTCTAGTGATGAATGGAATGAATGTCAGTGGGCTTGCAAACAGGATGGCAAAGATGTGAAAAGGAAAGTCTAATGAAGAAATATTTTGGAAAAAGGCAGCAGAGATTGTGAAACTTGCTGAGCCACTGGTTAAGGTGTTGCGCTTGGTGGATGGGGAAAGATTGGCTATGGGCTTCATTTATGAGGCTATGGATCAAGCAAAGGAGCAAATAGGGGCAGCATACAACGACAGAGTAGCTAAGTATGGGCCCATTTGGCAAATCATTGATCAGAGATGGAACAATCAACTCCATCGCCCGATACATGCAGCTGGGTATTTTCTGAACCCAAGGTATCATTATAAAGCTCAGGAACAAGAGCTTTGACTGGGGAGGTTAGAGATGGATTGATTGACTGCATTGATCGCATGATCCCCACAGAAAGTGAGTAGTTGAAGATACACAATCAGATCTCTGTGTTCAGCCAAGCCACTGGTACCTTTGGCAAGAACCTTGCAAGGATTGCAAGGGAATCAGATGAGCCAGGTAAACAAAGAATTTCAATTTTCAAATTTATATTTTATAATTTATTATTTTGTATAATTTTTTATAGTTTCAATTTCAAAGTTGGATATAAATTGTTGAGCTAACTGAAACTCATTTTTTGCAGCGCAATGGTGGGAGGCATTTGGTAGCCACTGTCCTGAATTGCGGAGGTTTGCAATCCGCATTTTGAGTCAAACTTGCAGTGCTTCTAGGTGTGAGCGCAATTGGTCTATCTTTGAGAGGATTCACACAAAGAAGAGAAACCGTTTGGAGCAAAAACGGTTAAATGATCTAGTGTTTGTCCAGTACAACCTTCGACTAAGACGCAACCAATTGCTGAACAAAAGACCTAATTCAGATCCCATTGTGTTGGAGGATATTGATCCAACATCAGATTGGGTAGTGGAGTCCTGTCCACCAGAGTTTGACATAGATGGGGGGATTCCGATTGACATCTATTTCGAGATGGAGGATACTATGCTCAATGTAGATCCACTATTAGCAGACCCAGTCCCAAGCCATCCAGTTGCAGGTGCAGGCACTTCCTCTACTCAGCGACGATGGAGACGCATAACTCATCTATCTGATTCTCAAGGTGGTAAGGGCAAGGGTATAGTTCCAGTTGAAGATGTTGATTCAGAGGAGGATGCGGAGCAAGCGATTTCTGGTTCCCCCTCTGGTTCAGAGTTTGAGGAAGAGGACATTGGCTTGTCACAGTCAGATGACTAGCAATAGTTACTAGTGACTATTCATGTTTTGTTGTAGAGGCCATTTAGAGCCTCCTTAGTTATGTTTTTTGTTTTGATCTCTATATCATCATCATGTATTGGTCCTTGGACAATGCACTGGGTGCAATTTTGATATAATGGATATATTCATGAGCCTACTTTGATCATATGTTGTCTTTTGTCTATATTGTAATGCTTTGTGTTTGGAAACATGAATAAAAATCTTTAAATTTATGTTTTCGTACAAAAAAATTAATATTTAATGTATTTTTTTACAAAAACCGAGTCATTGAAACCGAGTCGACCGAATCATTGCCAATTCGGAGTCGGAGTCCGAGCTGACCCTCGGCCTGGTTGGAACCCGATTCCGTTTTTTAAAACTATGTTCTCACCCTGCAACTCTCCCACTGAGATCGAATTCTATATCAGAATGGATTTCCTTCGGGTAGTGAGTGTGTGCCAGGTTTGTCTTCCAAGTGACCCTCAAGCCTTCTCTTATAATCTTCCTGTTGGAGAACCAACGACCCAGATTAAAAGATTAATCAATGGCTAGGATTAAATCTTGACTTGATCCATGTTTTCTAGAAGATTCACACTCTGACTTATTAATACCCTTTATTTATTTCATTTTCCTAAGTTTGAACTTGGGGTCTTATTTTAATAAGTCTTGAACCGAGTGGAATTTCCACAAACTGTTACTGGGTTCTTTGGAATGCTGCAGTTCAAGCCTCCCTGCAAAGTTTGAGACTTGGAACACTTTCGGATGCTACAAAAACCAACACTCCCTCTTAGCGAGGAAGGTGTTCCAACAATATGCCTGCTGCATGCTGCTCTAATTCTAAAGCACCCTCTGCGTTGTTGATCTCAAGATTCTGCTCCCCCATCTGCTGCGTTGTTGCCCCCTGTACTGCTGCCTTTGACACTGCCACTGTCACTTGCTGTATCTGTACCACAGCTCCCTCTGAATACTGAATCCTCCAATCCTGCTACTGGAAGAGATTCTTCATCATCCCCATCTTCTCTCTGAAGTAGAAAAACTTTGTCTTTCCCAGAGCCTTGGTGATGATGTCTGCCACCTGTTCTCCTGTTGGAGTATACTGCAACTGAAAGCTCCACGTTGTACATAGTCCCTGATGAAGTGACACCAGATGTCAATATGTTTCAACCTATCATAAAACACAGGATTCTCAGAGAGCTTTATGCATCTCTGATTATCACATAAGTTGTTGGTCGCTTCCATTTTCTCCTTGAGTAGATTTACTAACAGTTTCCTAAGCCATATGGCTTCACACGAAGTACTGCTAGCTGCCATATACTCTGCCTCTGCTGAACTTAGTGCCACGGACTTTTGTTTCCTATTACACCAGGAAGTCATTCATCATCCCAGACTGAAACAGTACCCACTGGTACTCTTCCGATCTGTTGAGATTTTGTGTATTTGGGGTAGCATCAATTGTGCTCCAGCTCCCAAATTTTGAGGAAGGACTAGAGTACACTTGATCTACAAGACCCAGAAATGGATTTGGGATCATCTGGTTTAGGAGATATTAAATTAATTAATTATTTTAATTTATTTCCTAAGTTAAAACTTAGGGAACCTAAATAATTAAAGTGAATATAATTAAACATGTGATGAAATTGTCTTAAGTCACACGGATCAAGCTTTCTTTTAATCTTAGACATTAATTCAAGATATGATCATGGTCATTGGTTTCCCAACGAGAAAAGTATAAAGGAAAGGCTTGGGGTCATTTGTAAAGACATACAGACGCAGAGCACTGAAGCTAAGATGAGATTCTAGGCCGAATTTGCGAAGAATTCTCAGAAGTGTTTTAGCTGCAGAGAGGGGAATTTAGGCCAAGGGGATAATCTGATCCCGGGGTCTAGAATCAACAAGAGGCAGAGAGCAGCTCGGAGAGGCAGCGCAGAGAAGCAGGAGAGCAGCAGCAGGAAGGGCAGCGACTGTGCTACGCAGGTGATGCGTAGACCCTGAAGGACAACTTGATTTTCTGCAGGAAACCCTCAGGGGTTACGTACAGACCCTAAGGGGCAGCATAAGGATTGTGTCACCCAATCTGGGGTAACGCAGCCCTTTCCGGAGTAGCGCTTAGGGACAGAGGGGCTTCAGAGGCTGACGCAGAGGCTTCAGGGGCAGCATTGGGGTTTCTACGCCCTAATTTTGGCTGAGTTCTGTAAATTTCGTTTGAGGATGTGGATCAGACATTATTTTGGCCCTAGATCAGCGAGTGAGTTGTAGATCTATTATTTCTCTGTCGGGTTTTCCAGATCTGGAAACCAGGCTTATCGTATTCAAAAAATTCTTAATAATAAAACCCTCCAGCAGCCAGAAGACCGGTTTTCTCGCATTGAGTTTTTCCGGGAAATATTTGTCCAGAAATATCTGTCACTTTGTCTATGTGTGCATGAACTTCTTGTAGATCTGAATTTGTGGAGATCTGTTATGTGTTTTGCTTCGATTTTAACTTGAATTTATTCAGTTAATAACTTATCTAAGTAGGAGGAACATAACCAGATTAACAGTAATAATTTCTGCATAAAGTGTAAAGATTCAGAAATTTCCACATGCTATCAGAGGAATTGCAGATCTAGGAGGGTCACCAGCAAAGGGACTGAAGGTTCTAGCTACAGGAAGTAGCTGGAAAAGCAACAGAAAAACAGATCTGAAGGGACAGCGCAGTTTTCAGAGGCAGATTCATGCAGAGGGAAGGGTGACGCAGTCTAACACTGTCTCCTAGCAAGCCCACGCAATCACTGCGCAGAGGCAGCTCAGAAACAGTGTTGGATTAGTCTGAAGCCTGCCAGTGTGATGCAGATCTGAATCTGTCAGATCCAAAAAAGACTGAAGAAAAGCTGCAGAAATTTAGAAGGTGTTGGTGGGGTAAAATTTCCAAAGATTTCAGATTTTTAGCCTAAGCACAAGTGACAAAGAGTGGGAGGATATCAGCTTCTCAAAGAGTTTCTAACCAAAGAAACTTGCAGTTTGATCAGAGGATCAAAAAGAGTTGAATCATAGTTGATTTGGCAGATTTCCAAGGAGGGAAATCAGTTGTCAAAGGGAGTAGAAGGTGCCTGTTTCGCCAAGGGCCTTAGATCCATTTCTCTAGCAAAGAGAAAAGGAAGTTCCAACACATTCTGAGCAGATGGCTCCTCATGGACTGCGTGATCAGGACAGGTTGGATGGCCTTTCCAAATTTTTAGTTTGGAAGGCAAGGATCCTGATAGTCCTTGAGGCATATAATCTAAGAGACCATGAAGAGAAAACTCTGGCCATGCCGACCGATCCAGATCTCCTTCGGAAGCATAAGGAAGTTGTTGAGCATGCCAAGCGGCTGATCATGGATGGAATTAAGGACCATATTGTACCACACTTAGCTAAGAAGAAGACAGCTAATGAGATGTGGAAGGCCTTAATCTCCCTATATGAGGGAAAATCTGTCCAAAGGAAGATGTTCTTGGAGACTCAGATGAGGTCATTCATGACGACCAAGGGAGAAGACATGGAGCATTTCCTCTTCGGATTGCAGTTGATCAGAGATCAGTTGACTGCAACGGGTGCCAAAGTGGAAGATGATGTGATGGTCAGGACTGCTCTCAATGCAGTCACAGATGAGTGGGAAACCTTTGTCCAAAGTATCTTGGGCAGAGCAGACCTCCCAGATGGATGGGACAGCAGCCAACTTGTGGGAAATTTTGCGTCAAGAAGAACTCCCGAGATTCACCAAGAAGCAGTATAGCTTAGGATCAAGCAAAGTAAAGAAGGAAGAGGAGGAAGATGCAGCCTTGGCATCAAAGAGGCGGCAGGGAAAGAAGAAGAAGGATCTATCTAAGATCAAGTGCTTCCAGTGTGGTGAAATGGGACATTTTGCCAGCAATTGTCCTCAGAAGAAGAAGTACAAGGAAGCTTCTTCTTCCAAGGTTGCAGTGGTAGATGATGGTTTGGAAGATGATGCAGCCATGAGTGCTCATGAACCAAGAAAGTGGGGCGACATGGATATGTAGAGGAGTTACATAGTCTAGGGCGGGATGCTTGAGCAGCTCATCTCTTGGATCACATGAGAGCTATGGCAACCTTAAGACAATAGCGGGACAAGTGGAGCAGTGGGTGCATAGATCACAGATGAAGCAAAGGCAGATCTGAAGACTGGGAGGAGTAGCGCAAAGCAGAGCAGCAACAGCGTAGAAGCAGCAGCAGCATAGAGGCTGATGTGACTTCAGCAGCGCAGAGCAGAGTTGCTTAACGCAGTGCAGAGCTGCAGCAGCGCAGAAGGCTTTAGAGGGACAGCGCGGTGCAGCAGCAGCGTGAGAGATTTCAGCACAAGGGGCTAATGTGACTTCAGTAGTGCAGAGGAAGTCTGCTTACGCATTGCAAAGTTGTAGTTGTGCATCATCCTTCAGATGTTAGCACAGATCTGTAGCCTATGGAGCTTCAGTGATGAGGATGCAGCCTATCTAACTTGTCTGTCAAAGATTGGGCAAGAGATTCAGTTGTTTCTTTCAACAATTGAAGTTGCAGATCAACAGATCAGTAGTGGCAGTGCTATGAGCTGCATAGATGCAGCATATTGAGAGGGAGTTGCAGTACAAATGCTGCAGTGGCAGTGGCAGAGTCATGGGTAGCAGTACAGAATGGCAGTAGTAGTGCAGAGTTGAGTGGCAGCAGGCCAAGCATCAGTAGCACAAAACCAGTGCCCAAAATCTTGTAATGCATAGTGTGATGTATTGCTAGAGCACACTCTTGATGCTAAGAGGGAGTGTTGAAATTTTGTGTATTTGGGGTAGCATCAATGTGCTCTAGCTCCCAAATTTTGAGGAAGGACTAGAGTACACTTGATCTACAAGACCCAGAAATGGATTTGGGAAATTTCATCTGGTTTAGGAGATATTAAATTAATTAATTATTTTAATGTATTTCCTAAGTTAAAACTTAGGGAACTTAAATAATTAAAGTGAATTTAATTAAACATGTGATGAAATTGTCTTCATTCATATGGATCAAGCTTTCTTTTAATCTTAGCCATTGATTCAAGATCTGATCATGGTCGTTGGTTTCCCAACGAGAAAAGTATAAAGGAAAGGCATGGGGTCATTTGTAAAGACACACGGAGGCAGAGCATTGAAGCTAAGCCGAGATTTTATGGCAGGTTTGCTAAGAATTCTCATAAGTGTTTCAGCTGCAGAGAGGGGAATTTGGGCCAAGGGGATGATCTAATCTCGGGGTCTAGAATCAGCAAGAGGCAGATATCACCTCAGAGAGGCAGCGCAGAGAAGCAGGAGAGCAACAGCAGGAAGGGCAGTAACTATGCTACGCAGGTGCTGCGCAGTCCCTCAAGCATAGCGTGATTTTCTACAAGAAACCCTTAGGGGTTACGCAGAGACCCTAAGGGGCAGCGTAAGGACTGCTTCACCCAGTCTGGGATAACGCAGCGCTGAGGATCAGAGGGGCTTCAGAGTCTGATAAAGAGGCTTCAGGGGCAGTGCTAGGGTTTCTAGGCCCTAATTTTGGCTGAGTTCTGTAAATCTCGTTTGAGGGTGTGGATCAGTCATTATTTTGGCCCTAGATCAGCCAGTGAGCTATAGATCTATTATTTCTCTGTCGAGTTTCCCAGATCTGGAACCCAGGCTGCTTGTATTCAGAAAATTCTTAATAATAAAACCCTCCAGCAGCCAGAAGACCGGTTTTCCTGCATTGGGTTTTTTCGAGGACTATTTATCCAGAAATATCTGTGTCACTTTGTCTATGTGTGCATGAACTTGTTCTAGATTTGGATTGATGGAGATCTATTATGTGGTTTGCTTCAATTTTAACTTGAATTTATTCAGTTAATAACTTGTCTAAGTAGGAGGAACATAACCAGATTGACAGTAATAATTTCTGCATAAAGTGTAAAGATTCAGAAATTTCCACACGATCAACTGAACTTCCAGCCCAATCTACATCAGTAAAGCCACTCAACCTGACATCATTTTCACAGGTGTACTTCAATCCAAGCTCGACTGTCCCTTGAAGGTACCTGAGAACATGTTTGGTTGCTGCCCAATGTGCCCTCTTTGGTTCCACCATGAACTGACTTAGGGTATTAACAGCATAACAGATGTATGGCCTTGTATAGCAGATACATCAATGACCCTATGTGCTATCTGTACAACGTAGGATTAGCTTCATCATCTTTGGACATGTCGATTTTCCTCAGTTGGTAATCATTGGAGTGGTCATGGGCCTACAATCCTCCATCTGAAATATCTTCAGAATCTTTGTAGTTTATCTTCCTTAACCAAGGAAGATCTCCCCATTCTGCTGCCAAAATTCCAACCCCAGAAAATAGTGCATCCGTCTTAGATCCTTCATGTCAAATTCTTCAGCTAAATTCTTCTTGCAATCTGTGATGAGCCTTGATGATCCTGTCAAGAAAAGCTCATCCACATACAATACTAGTATCAATGGCTCACTCCCTACTCTCAAATAGTAGAGATTGGGATCTGCATCATTCTTGACGAATCCCATCTTCTGCAGGTAGCTATCAATCCAACCATACCAGGCTCTGGGAGCTTGTTTCAATCCATATAATGCTTTCTTCAATCTGCACATATGAGTTTTTTGATCATGTGTCTTAAATCCCTCTGGTTGTTCTATATACACTTCTTCTTCTATCACACCATTCAAGGATGTAGTCTTGACGTCCATCTGGTGAATTTCCCATCCCATCTGCGCAACAAGGGATATCACGGACCTGATAGATGTGTATCTAGCTACCGGGGCGAAGGTTTCTTCATGGTCTATTCCTTCTTTCTGAGCATACCCCTTAGCCACAAACCTAGCTTTAAATTCCTCGACGCTGCCGTCTGCAGCATACTTGATCTTGTAGATCCACCTGGATCCTACAACTGATCTCTCCTGCGGTCTGGGTACCACTTCCCAGACATCATTTTTCATGATGGAATTGTACTCTTCCACCATTGCATTAACCCACACCTGGTGTTGAGTTGCTTCCCGAAAATTGGAAGGTTCTCCGACTTGAGCAACTAAGGCTTGATACCTTTCAAGCTACTTACGTTGTCTCTTCTCATTCTGGGGATTTTCGACAAAATGCTCTGCATCTTTCAGAATCTGTCGAAGTTCCTTGCTCGTTCTTCCACTGCTGGCGGGTGGATTTACCGCCTCTCCTTCTTGCAAATCCTTGGGATACCCATCCTTCGGATCACTATGCCTTGGACAGGCAACTGAATTTTCAACTGCTAGTTGTTGGGTCTGGACCAGAGGCTCTTCCTCTGAATGCGTAGCAGAAGGCAGTTCTCGTGATCTTTTGAAGGCTTTCTCCTCCATGAATTTCACATCTCTTAGCACCACTACTTTCCTTCTCTCGGGAATGTAGATGCGATAAGCCTTTGCATTCTTGTTGTATCCTACTAAATACCCTTTTTCAGCAGTCATCTCCAACTTCTTCCTCTTCTCATTAAGTACATGACAGTAAGTTGTACTGCCGAAGATCCTAAAGTGACTCACTTCGGGGCTTGCTGCCAGTGAAAACACTTTGTGGCGTGAGCTTTCCCAATGCAGTGTGAGGAGTTCTGTTCTGAATGTAGACATTTGTATTACACGCTTCAGCCCATAGAAATTTGGGCATGTCTTGGTCATATAGGATAGCTCTGGTTGCTTCAACAATAGTTTGGTTCTTCCTCTTTGCCACTTCATTCTGTTCCAGATTGTATGGAGTCATCCATTCTCTTTTGATGCCTTCCCTTGCGCGCAGAATCCGATGAATTCTTTATCTATGTATTCATCTCCATTATCTAATCGCAATACCTTGATCCACCTCCCTGTCAGATTTTCCACTAGAGCATTAAACTCTTTAAATCGACTGAAGACTTCATCCTTGGTCTTCAAGAAGTAGATCCAGGTTTTCCTGGTATGGTCATCAATGAAGGTGAAGAAATATTCGGTACCACTAAGAGCTCTAGTGGACATCGGCCCGCAGATATCTGAGTGTATTAGATCCAACATACCCTTGGCCCTATTGTTGCTTCTCTAATATGTTGCCTTGGCATATTTCCCCAATACGCACCCCTTGCAGACATCATCGCGTTTGGTGCTTAGTTCTGGAACACCTGTGACAGTGTTCTGAGAGTTCTCAATGCTCCATAATGCAAGTGCCCCATTCTTCTATGCCATAGCTCATTCAGATTCGTTTCATCTGCACTGCCAACTAGTACCATTGGTGAATCAAGCTGCAACTTGTACAGCTTGTTGCTTCTTACCCCGATTTGTGCCTTCTTCTTCCAACTGGGGTGCTTGACGTAGACTCTATTGCTTATAAAGTAGACGTCATATCCTCGGTTTTAAAGCTGTGACACTGAGAGTAGATTCATCCCCAAACCCGGCACATGCAGTACATTAGTGGCCCAGAATCTATTCCCTACCTCGGTCTGAAAAACTATGGTACCTCTCCCAATGGGAGTGCACTTTGCTTTATTATCCATGGTTATTTTGAAATTCATCTGCTCTTCTTGGTACTCGGTAAAACAGTCCCGTACTCCCGTCATGTGAGCAGAGGCTCCGCTGTCAATATACTAGACATCTGAGGACGTAGGTGCTTGATACACAAGCAAAATCTTCCTCTAGTCTGGATGCTAATACAGATACGTCGTGGTCTAACTGTTATATCATGCTTCTTCCCCCCCATGGAGAACTGTGTGAACCCTTCTGCGTTGTTGCTGCAACAGTAGATCTTCGTTCACTGATAGATGCTCCCTCTCTGTTATTCATCTCTGGCTTTGATACCATGTTATTTCAATAAGTTATTATTCAGAAATCTTTCGGCAAATATCGAAATAAATACTACTGCAATATTCACAATTATATATGCAAAGAAATAAACAGTAGAGAACATAAGCACAAGAATCAATCACATGTACACCATTATTTTTGGATAATTGTCCTCGGAAAAACCCAATGTGGGAAAACCGGTGCAGTAGATGAGGGTTTTATTAATTCTTCAGCAAATGATATCTTTACAGGGAAAATATTCGGCAAATAAATTCTGAACCACCTGAGACTAAATATCCAGCTTAATCGGACAATTTTCTGACACCCAGAACAACCCTTGCAAGCCCCTGCGTCAATCTGTGTGATTCTCTGCACAGTACCAGCGCTGGACTACGTGAATATGCGTGGAGGCTGCGTGGGGTCTCTGCGTTGCAGCCTCAAGCTGCCTCCAGTGACCCACTGCTACTCTCTGACCCTGATCTCGATCACCCCGGACCTTTTCTTGCTCCTGCAACTTCTCGCCCTGCAGCTCTCCCACTGAAATCGAATTCTACATCAGAATGGATCTCCTTCGGGTACTGAGTGTGTGCCTGGCTTGTCTTCCAAGTGACCCTCAAGCCTTCTCTTATAAACTTCCTGTTGGAGAACCAACGGCCCAGATTAAAAGATTAATCAATGTCTAAGATTAAATCTCCACTTGATCCATGTTTTCTAGAAGATTCACACTCCGACTTATTAATACCCTTTAATTATTTCATTTTCCTAAGTTTGGACTTAGGGTCTCCATTAAAATATTTAATTATTTTAATAAGTCTTGAACCGAGTGGAATTTCCACAAATTGTTTTTGGGTTCTTTGGAATGCTGTTGTCCAAGCCTCCCTGCAAAGTTTGTGACTTGGAACCAGTGAAGCACCACTCGTATAAGACCCGCGGGTCTTCAAGAGTTATATAGCGAGTCAGGTCACTCACATAGAACCCGTGCTCTCTACCCTTACCCGCGCAAACTCGCATTAAACCCGCCTACTCGCATAAGACCCGCGGGTTTCTCATAGCACTCGAACCCCTATAAGACCCGTCCCACAACAAAAAGCATTTTTTGGGATTTTTCTCAATTTTTTTTTATTTTTCTATTTTTTTTGGAAATGAGGTGGAGGAAAAGGGAATTTGGAGGGAAGGAAATGTTTTATAAGCACCTCTCTCCCTTTCAGAGTAGTAGCACTAGCGAAGTGAGCACTGGCGAAGTAGCAGCACATAGTAATAGCAAGGCAGAGTCACAGCACAGGCGAAATTTCAGCACAGGCAGAGTCACAGCACAGGCGGAGTTTCAGCACAGACAGAGTCACAGCACAGGCAGAGTTTCAGCACAGGCAGAGTCACAGCATAGGCGGAGTTTCAACACAGGCAGAGCCACAGCACAGGCAGAGTTTCAGCACACTGTCCAAGTAGGCTTCATGATCTTTGTTTCATTGCTTTGCAACTAGCTGCTTGCATGTAATTTTTTCTAAATTTTATCTAATCAATTCAATTTTTTTTTTTTTCACTTGCAATTTACAAATAATTTTGGCCTTGTAGCTGAGTTTCTCAGCCACACAACGGCCCTATGTGGCTGAGAAACTCAACCACAAGGGCTTGCGGGTTGCCTCCTCAGCGCGCAAGCCCTATGGCTGAGTTTCTCAGCCACACAGGGTCGTTGTGTGGCTGAGAAACTCATCCACAGGGCCTACGGTCTGCCTCCTGAGCCTGCAGGCCCTGTGGCTGAGTTTCTCAGCCACACAACCGCCCTGTGTGGCTGAGAAACTCAGCCACAGGGCCAAAAAAAATTGTAAATTAAAAAAAAATTTAATAACCAAAAAAAAAATTAAAAAAATATGAATTAGATTTTAAAAATTTATTTTTTTTCTTCCAGATTTCGTCACCATGCCACCAAAGGGGTATACAAAGTCTCGTGATCCGGCATGGGCACATGGACAACGAATCATTGCCGGTAATGACCACCATGTGAAGTGCAATTATTGTAACGCCACAATGCATGCAAGAATAAACAGGCTAAAATATCACCTAGCTAGAATTCCTGGGAAAGGTGTGGGATGTTGTCAAAATTGCCCTGATGAAGTCACTACTGAAATGGCAGCTACTTTGGAAGCCATTAAAGAAGAAACTTCTAAGAGGGCAAGAAGGAAGGATGAGATTGTTGGGATAGGTAGATCTTCATCTCAGAGTGAAACACAGATTGAAAGTTCAAGTATTGGTAACTCCTCTTCAAGTGTTGCAGCAAACAGGAGTATAACCTCTTCTTTCTTCACTCCTCGTACAACTCCAGGATCTCAACCAACCTTGGATAGTTTTAATGAAAAAAAGAGGAAGGAGGCAGATATGGCAGTGAGGAGGTTTTGGTACCATAACAGTCTTTCATTCAACTATGCAAAGTCATATGTTTATCAGCCCATGGTCGATGCCATTGCAAGTGCTGGCCCTGGATACAAAGCCCCATCTTATAATGCACTTAGGGGGAAAGAGCTAGATGAGGAGTTGGAGTGTGTCAAGGAACAATTGGAGAGCATTAAAAGCTCATGGAAAATTACAGGTTGTACAATTATGTTTGATGGGTGGACAGATCAGAGGGGTAGAACAATAATAAATTTTGTTGTAGCTTGTCCTAAAGGAACCATGTTCCTAAAATCCATTGATGCATCTGCAAATGTAAAAGATGCACATTTGATTTTTACATTGTTGGCTGATGTGGTGGAGGAAGTTGGGGTTGCAAATGTTGTCCAAGTAATCACGAACAATGCAGCAAATTATGTAGCAGCTGGAAGGTTGCTTTGTGCCAAATATCCCATGATTTTTTGGACTCCATGCGCTGCCCATTGCATAGACTTGATACTAGAGGATATTGGGAAGTTGGAGTGGGTGCAGGATGTTGTGCAAGAATGCAAGCAAATTACCAAGTATATTTATAATCATGCTTGGGTGTTGAACCTTATGAGGGAATTCACACAGGGTGAGCTTAGTCGCCCAGCTGTCACACGGTTTGCTACAAACTTTCTTTCCCTCCAAAGCCTTTTGTATGAGTACCAAGCTTTGCGAAGAATGTTTTGTAGTCAACAATGGGTATTTTGGAAAGATAGCACAAAACCAGAAGCATTGTCTATGAAAGCATCTGTCTTTGGTGATAGTTTGTGGAACAAAGTCACTGAGATTGTTAGCTTCACTGAGCCCCTTGTGAAAGTCTTGAGATTGATGGATGGAGAGAAACCTCCAATGGGATATATTTATGAGGGCATGGATAGGGCCAAAGAGGCCATCAAGACTTTCTATAAGGGAGATGAATCTAAATATCTCCCTATATGGAAAATTATTGATTCCAGGTGGGACAGACAACTACATTCACCATTGCATGCAACAGGAGCATATCTCAATCTGAGCTTATTCTATAATGAGGGGTCTAACATTCAAAGAGATCCCGAGGTGATGAGAGGTGTCATGATATGCATTGAGAAGATGTTCCCGGATGTAGATATTCAAGACAAAATCAACCTACAACAAGATATGTACAAGGAAGCATCTGGCATGTTTGGATTCAGCTCAAGCCAACGTCTCAAGGACAAGAAAATGCCTTGTAAGTGCAAATTGTTAGAACTTAACTTGTAATTTTACTAGTTCTCTTTTATATGTTTGGCATTGCAAATTGATAATCTTTGTTGTTATTTTTTTACAGCTCATTGGTGGATAGATTGTGGCTCTGAGGCACCGCAATTACAAGAATTCACCATCAGAGTTCTGAGTCAACCCTGTAGTGCTTCTTCTTGTGAGCGCAATTGGTCAGTGTTTGAGAACATCCACAACAAAAAGAGAAACAAGTTAGAGCATGAAAGGTTGGAGAGGTTGGTTTTCATCTACTACAACCTTCGAATGCTCACAAAACAAGTGCAACCAAAGGATACAGATCCAATTTTATTGGATACTATTGATTTAGAGTCTGATTGGGTTGTGGAGGAGGAGCCCCCTGATTTGAGTTGGCTTGATGAAGAGACTGAGGATCTCTCTAGTTTTCCATCTCAAATGGAGACTCCCAATACACCTGCCTCACAGTTGCTTCAGCCTTCCAATGCTACCATGAGCTCCACGAGGGCTTATTATAGGCGTGGTCGTCCATGAGTGATGAGACTCAAGATTGTTATAAGATAATCCTTTATCATTTATGACATATGTATTTGAATATTGAACTTGCTGACATTTTCTATTTTAATTATGGAATCATGATTCCTTTCCTTATTCAGTATCTAAATGTTTTGCTTACAAAAATCGAATATGTTATGTTGTACTTTTATAGATATGAGATGATGTTATGAATTATTGCATATATTGTGGTTTTTATAACTTATAAGGACTGGAATTATCATTAGTTTCTTTTTTCTGCTTAAAATTTACCATATTTTAATTCTTTTTTGCATTTTGACGAGTCTTATACGAGTTTTATACGGGTTGTTCCTGAGTCTTATACGAGTCGACAAGTCAATGGTCAGACGAGTCTTATACGAGTCGACAAGTCAATGGTCAGACGAGTCTTATACGAGTATGAGTCGTGCAATATTGCTTGGAACACTTTCCGATGCTACAGAAATCAACACTTTGCTCTGCGCTGCTCAGACTCTGGCACTGCCAACTACTGCACTGTCACTCTTGCACTCCTATGCACCAACTGGCACCCGTCCATCTCGCTACTTCTGTTTTGGGCTCTCGTAGCAAGGTGATGATCCAAGAGGTGGACTCCTCAAGGATCCTGCCCAATCTTGTAGATCTCTGGGCCTACAACTCCAAATCAGCCCACCTCCCTCCTGGACGTATCTGGGAAATCATATCAAATTCCTCCTCCTTTATCTTTATTGCTCCAGCTTGAGGATCATGCCTCTCATCCTTGTCCTTCTTTTTGAGAGGACATTGTGTGGCATAATGTCCCATCTCGCTACACCAGAATCATTTAATCTTTGACAAATCCTTCTTCCTCTTGCGCTATTCTGGCTGCCCCTTTGATGCAAGGGCGGCATTCTCCTCCTCCTCCTTCTTGATCTTCGAACCGATGTTGCTGTCGCCCTCAAGTTGACGTTTGAGTAAGCCTCTCCTCATCTCTTCTTGATCTAGAGCTGCCCACATTGACTCCCAGTCCGACTAGTTCTCTCTGCCCAGGATGCTCTGGACAAAGACTTGGTAGTCCTCGGACACTTAGTTGAGGGCTAATCTCACCATCTCTGTGGCCTTAGGAGTTGCTCCTGTGGCTACCAACTGATCTCGGTTTTCCTAAAGTCTAGAAAGGAAGGGATCAATACGCTCTCCCTTCTGCATCCTTGTGGTGCACATTTTCTCCTCCAGAAACATCTTCCGCTGCTTGGAAGATCCCTCATATAGCGTAGCCAACGTATCCCACATCTCCTTGGTTGTCCCTTTGACTGAGATGTGTGAAACAATATAATCCTTCACTCTGTCGAGGATCAACCGCTTGGCTTTTGTCATATTCTTCTTGAAGGCCCTTAGTGGTGTTGCATCCACTGGTTCAGCCTGAGCACTACCGATAAAGTGCTTGAGGTCATGCTCATCTAAAAGGAAGGAGATCCTTGCCTTCGAGATTACATAGTTGGAGGAACTGGTCTTGATCACGCAATCCTTTGGTGGAAATCTCACCCAACTGTTGCCGATCTGCTGCCTCTCACCCTTGTGCAGTTGGCTTTACGCACTCCTGATGGAGCAAGCTACAAAAGCTGCTGCTACTGCATAGGGAATTTGAATTTCTTGGGCAAGAAACTCACTGAGGTCAGAAATCCCCAAAAACTGTGCTTCAGCTACTGTTACACAGTAATTTGTCATTGTCCCTGTACTCCCCATTCCTTGATCCTGGAGGACCCATATAGTGACCCTTGTGTACTTTCCAAGCATGGAATACATACCCCTGAACCACATTTTGTCTGTCAAATCATCTCCCTTTACAACTTTTATGAAAGTTACTTGTAAAAATGGTTTTCAAGATCGGCGCTTTCACTTAGTGTCTGGCCCGCTCCAATAGCGAAATTTGCACTGAGACCCGCGTCGATCCTGTTTTGGAAAGTTTTTTAAAAATAGAAAGGAAGATTCCGCGACTAGAAGCTTCGTGAGGCAACGAGCTGGAAGTTTGCTACAAGGATATGGTTGAGGAACTCCCCTTTGGACTTCTTGTTGCCATAAAATAGGAACTACTCCAAACGATAAGCTCTTTCCCCATCATTTGAGGGCCCATAACCTCCTCCTCCATTGTTATATAAGGAGACCTCCTTCAGCTCTACAGCCTTAGTTAGTTAGCAATCATATAGAAGAGAAGCAATTATAGCTTCAGGAGAATAGTGCAGAGTGTGATTGTTTTGTGTGTTGGGAACATAGTCAGATCTTGGACCTTTGTGTGTGAGAGTGTTACAAACGTGCTTGGATACGGACCTACCGAAGGAGAGCCTCAACATCAAGGCTTGGTTGTAAACTCCCCTTGTCATTATCATAATAAAATGCATCTGATGTTTATCTTCCACTCTTGTTCACATTTATAATGAGATTTCTAGCATTCCTTGATCAGTTAGATAGATTGTAATTGTTTTATGTTTGTCGTGATTTTACGCTTGTCGTGGTGTCTTGACTGTCTGTACAGGTAATCGAACATTGGGAGCAACATGTATCGAGCTTGAGGAGAGCGACAGATCAAGAAGCTTCGACGGAAGACGAAAACATAGCATCAGAACGAGGTAGGACATCTTCCTTGCTCTGAATTTCATTTACAATCTAGGAAGGTAGATGTTAGTATGTTCCCGTAGTTGCTAGACCCACTCTAGGGCTAGAGGGATCGCCTCTGTCCGCAGAGGGGATTTACTTGGACAACAAATTGGCGACTCCACTGGGGAGTTTCCTTTGAGTTTTTCACTCTTTGAGGTCTTAATCATTCGACGGATTTATTCGAACGACCATTTCCCTGTTTGGTTCCACTTTTTTGTTATGACATTTGTTTAATGCAATATGTTTAGCCCTCTTTGACTGGCTAATAATTATGAATGACATGTTATTATGTCGTATGTTGTTCTTGTTTTCTGATTCTATGTGCAGGTATCCGAGCATGATTGCGGAAGGATTGTGACTTGCCAAGGCAGGAGCGAGAGGCTACCACCACTACAGCAACGACAACAACGTTGGGCTCTAGGTAGGTCGATCTACCGTGTCCTCTTTCATTCAATAATTAGGAATCAACACTTTACCATGTCTCTTTGTCTCTAGACCCACTCTAGGGCTAGAGGGATCATCTCTGTCTGCAAAGAGGATTTACCTGCTTAACAGCTACTCTTCCAGACGCTCTGCTCCAGCAATCACTATTGCGCAATCAACTGTGTCACTCAAGCTGTTGATCTGCGTAGATCTGCTACATAGCTCCCTCTGTCTCGGACAAATAGCAATCTGGAACAATCCTACCTTTCTGTCGGCTCACTCAGAGAGAGATTGTCCTGCTAGTCTAGCCCTCCTGGCTTGGACTGCGCAATCAATTGGGAGATCGATCCGTTGCTTATGCAGTTCTTTTATCTCAGCTTCACCAACGGTGAATCTGTTGTATCTGTTCTTTTGTTCCTCCTAGACTCAACTTAAACAAGCTCTGATACCATGTGAAAATTTCGTTAATCTCTGAAATCCTATTGCAGCAACTGGAGATATTCACCTAATTGTTAACTTTCTAACTTAACAATATATTTGCATTTTTCTACGGCAAATACTGAATACATCACACTGCAACCTACACAAATAAACTGCGGAAGAAATACAAATGCGGAAACAAACTAAACAAGAATAGATGACACACACATTTGACACAGTTATTTTTGGACCAATGTCCCTGGAGAAACTCAATGCGGGAAAATCGGTGCAGCAGCTGGGGGTTTGTATATTATGTAGTAAATATTTCTGAGTACAAGTCTATGATTGACACATCTATCAAATCGTACAGAGAAACTGACAGAAGAGATCTTGTGAGACAAACCTCACTCCTCCATGGGAACCCAACACCAATCAACACCATAAATGGACTTCCCTACGCTGCCTCTGCGCAGTGACTGCATCACTCTGTGTAGTCTCTGTGTCACAATGATCGTTGCCCTCTGTCTCTGCACTGGTCTCTCTGTTGGCTGGAAACTGAAGCCTTTTGTCCTTTGCGTTGGTCTTTCTACTGGTTTCTATGCACTCTCTAGCTCAAGAATGCTTCCAACCGAAATTACTGCCCCTCTCTGCAAAAGATCTCACAATCAAATTTTCTCTCTGAGCACTGCTCACTCAAGAAATCGATCTCTGATCTCTGCCAAATCTACTTTCCAAATGACCCTTCAAGCCATTCTTATAGTCTTCTCGTTGAAACTTCAACGGCCCAGATTAGATCTCTAATCAACGACGAAGATTAACTTCTGACTTGATCCGCCTTTTCTAGAAAATTCACACCCACGTTTTATTAATTTCCTTTAATTATTTTATTTTCCTAAGTTTAGACTTAGGGTCCCTTTAAAAATAATTAATTATTTCTATAGAATACAATCCGGGTGGAATTTCACTAAACGATTTCTGGGTTATCTGGAATAAATGGGTCTAAGCCTCTTGTAAATTTTTGTAGATGTTCTATGCTTGATGCAACTTTACTTTTATTACAGCAATCACCCAAACAGTTAAGTAAAATGCTGATAGAACATATCAGTGGATCTATAGAAGACAAACCAGAAACAAAAGAATGTGATATGCAAGATGCATGGCCAATGATGCTTCAACCAAGAAAGTCTCCTTGATCAGCCAACCCAGAATGTGTCACAACAATCCTCAAATCAGTCACAGAGTCAACACAAGTCAACTCCAGAAAAGTCAACGCTGTCCAGAAAAGTCAACGCAGGGCAGCAACATAAAAGTCAACGCAGCTCCAAGTTCGGTCAACCTTTTGACCTCAGTTTTTGTGCCAATGTGTACGGCCTCCTAAAATCGAAGTCTCCAACAATTTTCAGCCCTTTTGGACCATGCGTTGACCAAAGTCAACGCTGGTCAAACTTCCTTGGAAACCCTAGCTGCAGAAATTTCGTCCTTCCTCTTGGCTGTACAGATTCGTCCTTCCTCCCACGTGTGAGCTGAAATCGTCTTCCAAGGAGCTTGTACTAAATCAGATGAGAGAGGAAGATGTGTGATGAGTTGGTGTAAAATGCTCTCCAACTTTGACTGTATTTATATCCATCATTGAGGTGTGTGACACATCTGCTGGGGGTGCAAAACATTAAGGCCGACCTGCACATATAATTTATTATAAATAATAAATTCAAAATAAATGTTCTGCTCATCGGATTAAGATATATTTTATATGGATTTTACACCTCTCCGAAAGAGGAATCCAACAAAAATATCAGTATCTTAATTTGAGCATCACAACATGGAGTTTGGACCTAGTTGTCCAAATTTAACACTCCCTCTCAACTAGGGAGAAATCCATCCATCAGTGCAATCAAACATCGTGCGTCATCCCGCCGTAACTTGCTTTGCTGGCCTCTTTATTTCAGAACAGAAGTGGGTCAGTCACAAAGACATCATACCCGGCTGACAGATTCAGCCCAGAGGTCAAAACCTCTATCGGACTCACAAAGAGTCTCCAACCAACCCGAAGTTGGTTCATCTGACCCGAAGTCAGGCAGAGGTTCGAGACCTCACAAGACTTGATCCCAGATCAAGTGGTTGGACCGTGCCATCCTAGATAGAGAGTACGGCAAATTCTGATGCGTCCATCAATCTTTGCTACTAGTCTCTAGCCTTTCCCATCTCATTGGCCAAATGAGAGGTACTTCCCATGAGCCCTTAACTCAATGGGTAGGATGCATACGGGGCACTGATAATGAGAGGTGAACCAACTCAAAATCACAGCGGTGGGGTCCAAGCACACCAACAAGGTTTGGCAAGCCTAGCCTTGTCGTTGCCCATAGCTCCGAGAAGCTCTCCCCAAAGCCCCCCCAGAGCTCCCAGAGCTCATCGTCCAACAGGACCCACATCATAGGGTCGTTCCACGATACCAAGATTCTCACGGAATATCCGCGACCTGCTCATCAGTTCCTATATGATCGAGCCTTACGGCGCCTCGCTGTACCATATCCCGGATAGTGGTACCAGCCATCAACATGCTTGGATCGTTAGTGGAACACGGGATTCTATGACAAACGAATCCCCCTCTAGTTATCACAAAGGATAACGGTGGCATCTAGCACATGCTCGAACAACTCACTAAAGAGTTTTCGCAACCAAGTGACTTCACAACATGCCATACATGTTACAATGTATTCGGCCTCAGCGGTGCTCAAAGCTACCGACTTCAGTTTCCTGCCCGAAGTAGATCTACATGTGAAGTAGCATCCAAATGTGCTCTTGTGATCCACCACACTGCCAGCCTAAACGACATCAGTATATCCATGGAGTGTCACACTCTCGGCAGTGTATCTCAGCCCATGGTCTATCGTGCCTCAGAGATATCTCAAGAGTTTCTAGGCACCAACCTAGTGAATGTTATGATCAACCATGTGTTGACTCAAAGTTTTCACTGCACAACATATGTCCGGACGGATGTTTCCTAAGAACATCAGGTCCCCCCCACGAGTTGACGACACTCGGTAAGATTTTCTCACACGGGCCCAGTAGCACTGCCACTCAACCTTTTAAAGTTGAGTTCCATCAGTACGGACTTACAGTCCACCATACCAGAAGCTTCATGATGTATTTTCCTTGAAAAATGAAAATCTTTCCAGGTCTCTGCTAGACCTTTAGGCCTAGGAAGTAGTGCATCAGTCCTAGGTCCTTCATCTCGAACTCAGTATCGAGCTCCCTCTTACACTGAGAGGGTCAGCACCTGTCAGAGAGAGACCGTCCACATACAACACCAGAATGAGGGGCTTCCCCTGTACAACCTTGAAGTAAAGGTTTGGATCAACATTACTTCAAGTGAAGCCCAGCTTCATCAAGTAGCTATCTATCCTCTCGTACCAAGCTCTGGGTGCTTGCTTTAGCCCATAGAGGGCTTTCTTCAACTTGCAGACATGGGTGTCCCGATCCTGGACTTCAAGCCCCGGAGGTTGTTCTACATACACCTCTTCCTTTTGAGAGAAGCCTCGGGCAACAAATCTTGCCTTGAACTTTTCAGCACTTCCATCAGATCCATGCTTGATCTTGTAGAGCCATTTTGCAGTGACAACTGATTTGTCCTTTGGTCTTGGAACCACATCCTAGACATCATTCTTCATTATGGACTCATATTCTTCGTGCATAGCATCCTTCCATACTTGATGCTTTACGGATTCCTCAAAAGATCCAGGTTCATATTGTACAATAGTACTCATGGCAGCTAGATGCCCTTGGTATCTGCACGGCTTCTAGCTTTCTTGGAATGTCCCCCTCAGGGCAGCATGTCTCTCAGCATCTTGATTTCCAGGTCTTGCTTCATGATTTTCCTCAGATCTCGGAAGATCTATAACTTTCCTCAAAAAAGCATCTTCGTCAAAAGTGACATTATGTCATATCTCAACTTACTTTGACCAAGTACATAAACTCTATAAGCCTGAGAGATTTCACTGTAGTCCACACACATTGTGGTCTCCCTCTTGATGCTAGCTCCTCTGCAAACGTTCCTAAACATGTTTGTCTCATAAAAGGAACATCTTGTCAAGGATGTCACGAGCAGCATACCAGACATATCAGAATGTATCAAGACATCAAATGCTAGTTGGGGAGAGGCCCCCTTTGTGTTTTCCTTCGGCACAACCCTTACATACACCTTCATGATTATTTCCAAAATCGGGCATCCCTGTCACCACCTTCCTTGCTTTGGGAAGGGCCTTGTAATGAAGGTGTCAAAACCTTTCGGTGCCATAGTTCAGTATCACATGTCATAGCTCCTAGAGGACTTCCTTCAACCTGGTAGAGTGTTCCAACTCTAAAACCAATCACGATAGCTTCCTTGAGATTCTTCTTCCACATGCGTACCTTTCCTTCAATGAATGCCACATTGAAGCCTTTGTCTTCAATTGCTAATATAGACACAAGGTTCTTCTTCAATTTTGGTACATAGAGTACATCCTGCAAATGTAGGACTTGTCCTTGAGACAAGTGGAGAGTCACAGTCCCAGTGCCTCTCACGGGATATGTGGCATTATCTCCAAGAATAATTTCCAGATTGGTGTCCTTTTCAACCATGTTAGAGAGTGCTTCCTTGAACCCAGTGATGTGTCTTGAGGCACCACTATCTATCAGCCAGACATCCAAAGTGTCGGGCGGAGATGCAGCAGAGAGAGCAGATACAAGAATGTATTCATCTCTTTTGTCAACAGCATTAGATTCCTCATACCTGGAGTTTCTAGACCTTTTGAAAGTTTGATTGTTTTCATTAGAGGGAGCCTCCCTCTTTCCTTTGGATCTGTTGTTTCTTTGATTTCCATTGTTGTCATCACTATCGGGAGAATCCTTCTTGAAAGGACATTCTCTAGCATAGTGACCAGGCCTATGACAAGAGAAACACTTTCCCTTCTTTCCTTGGGTCCTTGTTCTTCCTTTGTTCTTAGGACCTCCAGAGTTCTTCTTTCTAGAATGGGCAGCATAGGCAGCATTTCTGTCATTTTCATATTCCTTCATTCTTGTCTCCTCTTGCATGCATCTGGACAGTAGCTCGTCAAAGTTAGGAATTGTACTATTATTGAGAATGGTAGTGTTGAATACATGCCATTCATATGGGAGTCCTCCAAGTGTAGGGAGTACCATCTCACGATCGGCTATTGTCTCCCCAATAGCCAGGAGATTATTCCTGATCTCGGTCAATTTCAGAAAGTATGTTTGAACAGACTCATCCCGACCCTTCTTCAGATTCTTCAATTTATTCTTGAGGAATAGCACTTGGTTTACATTGTTTACCTTGAACATAGGAATCAATTTATCATACATCTCTTTGGATGTGCCCAACTTAGAGATGTAGGCCACCAGGCTTTTATGAATGGATTCCCTGATCATCAGCTTTGCTTTGATCTCCCCCTTCTTATACTTGTTTTAGCCGGCCCGGCGGTAACCGGTGGATGGAGGTTCTTGTATCTTACCCGATACCATAAGTCCATGAGATCATAAGATGTGCAATTTGGGAATCTAATATCATCTTCCGAGCATGAGAATCATCCCCGCCTCGATCGGCTTGTCATTCTCCTTGAATTCATAACTTGTGGAACCCATTTTCTCAGATGGTGATTGCTAAAGGTAGGGCTTGTCTTCACCTCAGCTCCGATACCATGTTAATTTTGTAGATGTTCTAGGCTTGATGCAACTTTACTTTTATTACAACAATCACCCAAACAGTTAAGTAAAATGCTGATAGAACATATCAGTGGATCTATAGAAGACAAACCAGAAATAGAAGAATGTGATGGTGCGTTACGGCGGTCAACAAGATGCTTCAACCAACAAAGTCTCCTTGATCAGCCAACCCAGAATGTGTCACAACAATCCTCAAATCAGTTACTGAGTCAACACAAGTCAACTCCAGAAAAGTCAACGCTGTCCAGAAAAGTCAACGCAGGGCAGCGACATAAAAGTCAACGCAACTCCAAGTTCGGTCAACCTTTTGACCTCGGTTTTTGTGCCAATGTGTACGGCCTCCTAAAATCGAAGTCTCCAACAAATTTCAGCCCTTTTGGACCATGCGTTGACCAAAGTCAACGCTGGTCAAACTTCCTTGGAAACCCTAGCTACAGCAATTTCGTCCTTCCTCTTGGCTGTACAGATTCGTCCTTCCTCCCACGTGTGAGCTGAAATCGTCCTCCAAGGAGCTCGTACTAAATCAGATAAGAGAAGAAGATGTGAGATGAGTTGGTGTGAAATGCTCTCCAACTTTGACTGTATTTATATCCATCATTGAGGTGTGTGACACATCTGCTGGGGGTGCAAAACATTAAGGCCGACCTGCACATATAATTTATTATAAATAATAAATTCAAAATAAATGTTCTGCTCATCGGATTAAGATATATTTTATATGGATTTTACACCTCTCCATAAAATTTGAGACTTAAAGCACATCCGATGCTACCTCAAAATCAACAGAAGGAGAGGACTATGATGATATATGTGCACTAGTTGCCCATTATAATACTATTCAATCTATTGTTGTCCTTGCTGCTAGCCAATGATGGACTCTTCCCCGGATGGATGTGAAGACTGCATTTCTACATCGAGTACTTAAGGAAGAAGTATACGTTGACCAACCACAGGGCTTTGAGGAGCAGGACAAAAGACTCATGTGTGTCTGTTGAAGAAAGCAATGTATGGATTGAAGCAAGCCGCTAGGGCTTGGTATGCCCGCATAGATAGCTACATGATGAAGCTTGGTTTTACAAGAAGCAATGCCAACCCAAACCTCTACTTCAAAGTTTTCCAAGGTATGCCCCTGATTTTGGTTTTATATGTTGATGACTTATTCTTGACAGGTGTAAAACCTCTGATTCAGAGTGTAAGAGGGAGTTGGCCTTTGAAATTCAAATGAAAGACCTTGGATTGATGCACTACTTCCTAGGCTTAGAGTTGTGGCAAAGGTCTGGTGAGATTTTCCTTTCACAAGGGAAATATGTTGTGAAACTGCTGGAAAGATTTGGTATGGTATGATGTAAGTCCATGGCCACACTGATGGAAATGAACTTCATGAACTTATGTGGAGAAGTTGCGAGACCCGATCTAACAAATCCCTCTGAGTATCGTCAATTGACTGGGGCATTGATGTTTCTTGAGAACACTTGACCGAACATATGTTTTGCAGCTAACATTCTAAGTCAATTTATTATTGAGCCTCTACATGCACATTGGGTCGCTGCCAAGCATGTAATGAGATATCATTATGGGACTATCAATCTTGGTCTAAGATATATTGTCGAAGATGTGAGACTTCATGGTTACACTGATGCTAACTGGGCGGGAAATGTTTTTGATAGGAAGAGCACATCAAGGTGTTGTTTTAGCCTTGGATCTCCCATGATATCTTGGATGAGCAATAAACAAAAGTTCGTTGCCCTAAAGCACAACTAAGGCAAAGTATATTGCTGCTAGCATGGCTAGCTGTGAGGAAGTATGGTTGAGGAAGCTCTTGGGAGAGTTGTTTGAGCAAGTTCTGGATACTACAGTGATCTATTGCGACAACAAGAGTGGGATCCGTCTGGCAGAAAATCTTGTGTTCCACGACAAGTCCAAGCATATTGAGATTAGATATCACTACATTCGAGATATGGTGCAGAGAGGAGTCATAAGACTCAATCACATTTCAATTGATGAGCAAATAGTTGATATTCTTACCAAGGCTTTACTGAAAGGGAAGTTCTTGGTCTTCACAGAGCATCTTGCATTGATGGATGTGACCCTCCTGAGCAAGGGTCATGGCTAATCGAGAACAATGAGCTATGATCTTCCCCCCTGTTTGAGCTCCTAGAGAGAGAAATTGAGCCTAAAAAGACCTCCTAGGGTTGAGGATGCTAGGGAGAGTTTGATCCTTGTCACTCATGACAAGTTGTATCTGTCCCCTACACTTGTTCTTCGGAGGGATGGTTGATCCTTTGGCACTTATGGCAAGTTGTATCCGGTGCCGAGGCATAACTGATCATTACTATTACAGTAAGTTGTATTCGGTTCCTGCTGTAAATTCTGAAACTTGATCGAGTATACCCCAATATGCATCCTACCCACAAGTTGAGCTTGTTGGGATTGCCACCCATCTGGCCAATGGGTGAGGAGATTTGAGACATGGTTGATCCTTGCCATTTATGGTAAGTGGTATTTGGCATTTGGGATGCAAGTGTTTTACCACTTAACTCTTGAGGGTCAATGTGGGGATATCGACGGACAATAGGTACGTGTGATCCTTACCCTCCACGATAAGTTGTACCTACCTTATTGTCATTGGATGTAGGGTTGCAGATTTATTTCCCCTATGATGAATTTTCTTCTTTAGATTCGAGAGTGTTCAATAGATGAATAAAGAAGAGAAAAGGAGAGAAGAGATGAACAAAGAAACGATATGATAAGATGCAGCGATGATGATGACGAGACATTCGAGATGACACTTATGATGCAGTCGAAAATTCTTCCCTTGCTAAGAGGGAGTGTTGAAATTTGGCAGCTCAGGGAGAAATTCCCTCCTTTGGGAACCCTTCCTCGCCCTGAGAGGACCCTACAAGCCCTTGGAAGAATTGAATTTGCACAAGGAAAAATATTATTTTTAATGTGAAACCACAAGTGCACAAAAGTTCAAGTTGGCATGGGCAAGGAAATTCGACCTCCTAGGTCACATATAAATACACATGTCACATCACTTGGAGGCATCATCACACATCACATTTCTTCTCTTGATTGGTTTGTATAGCTCTGAAAATTGCAAGTCCGAGGCCACAACTGTGAAGGAGAGAGAGAGAGAATATGTTGACCAACGTTGACTTTTGTTTTGGATCTGTTACCCACCACTTCATGGGTCATATCCCTAGGAGAATTTTTTCTCCATGATGAACCTCAGCGGACAGCCAGCAACCCCTTGCAGCCTTCTTCTAGCTCATTGTGTCGTTTCTCTGCCACCTGAGCCAGCCATGTGGTCCCTCGCCCACCTGTATTGATTGTATGTTTGAAGGTGGGACTCCTGAAACTAAAGGTATGTCTTGTCATTTGGTAATTGTGTATTGAGTTTACTTATCATGATACTTATGGGCATGGATTGATGGGGGGATTTGGCGGAAAGAGTAGACTTAGCCTGTGCTCCTATCCCCTTGATCTCTTTTGGATGTTACCCTGGATCTTAGTCCCGTGGAATCTCCTTTATTGACCATTTGGTTCTAGGATGGTACTAATTGGGAAACCCCGACATTGGGTGCATGGTTCCGCTCCTTTATCCGCATATATATACTCCCTTTCCACTCACTATACCCCCATTCATCATTTCTCCCACCTAGGTCCATGTTGTCTCTCTGAGTACACATGGGGGCAACCTCCCTATCCCCTTGCCCCCACCTAGGTCAGGCCTAAAATGATTCCTCGGAGGTTGAAGTAGCTAAAAGAAAAAAAAAACATAATTGGCCACACTTAACATGAAATTGTACTACAAAATGCAAAAGATGGTTGGGACGAAAATAGTTAGCACGTGGGAAAAAGCCAACACATGAGCTCTACCCCATCAATGGTCATCACCTTGGTTCCATAGGTTGTAGATGAGCCTCGTTATCATTTAGGAACCCATGATTGTCCCAACCCCTGGAGGGCAATGAACAGCCCTACCATAAAGGGGGTAATCACTCCTATATCTTACATATCATGCTCTTTTCCTTTGAGCCCCGAGCAATTAATTACAGAAAAATTCATAAAAGGAAAAAGGCATATAAATAAGCGTGGAAAAATCAAGGTTGGGGCACCTCATGTACCACAATTGCTCCCTCCTGCACATTATACACCCAAGTGTGGGATTTCCCTTATCTAGTTGTCCCTATGCCCCAATATGTGGCCCAAGATTGGCCCTCTCATCCTCTATTCCATCTCACTTATTTATCATTTCCACCCCCATTAGAGGGATGTACCTTGGACATATTATCCCCTTTAAGGGCTGAAACCACCTAATAAGGTGTTTGGTTAACCCCCTTTGGAGCTTGGAGACACTAGCACATGCCAAAGCCCATTACGGAAGGGCATGCCATTGTGAAGTGACCATTTTGTTATCCATGGTTTGTAAAATCTTTTACACGAATATTCTAATGATTGGTTGCGCTAGAAACCTAGGGGGCGCATTGGATCTTATATAGGATTGCAGGTGGTTTCCATTTTGTAAATTTTTGTAGATGTTCTATGCTTGATGCAACTTTACCTTTTATCCCGATTCCCAATATCAGTCAACAATCACATACACAAGAAAGTAAAATGCAGATAGAACATACCAGTAGATCGACAGAAGACAAGCCAAAAATATATAGGTGTGTTGGTGTGTTACGGCGGTCAACAGGATGCTTCAACTAGCAAAGTCTCAATATGGTCAGCGAACCAGAAGTGTCACACAACCCTCTCAGACAGCCAGATCAATCAACGCAAAAGTCAACAAAAGTCAATGTTGTCACAGTCAACGGTCAACGCAAACAACAAGAGCAAAAAGTCAACACAGCCCAGTCAACAGTCAATGGTCAACCTCGATTTTTGTGTCAGAAAATGCAGACTACAGAAATCGGATTTTTGACCAAAGTTGGGGTCAGTTTGACCATGCGTTGACCAAAGTCAACACTGGTCAACTCTGCGCTGAAACACTACGTCCAAAAGAGAAATTTCTCCTTGCTGCATTTTCCCATGTGTGCATGAAGAAGAGCCTCCAAGTGATCGAACCAATCAGATGATGAGAGGTGAGGATCGATGAGTGAAAATGTCCTCCAACATTGACCAATTTATATCCATCAATGAGGGTGTGTGACACAACTGCAAGGGCTTCAAGCCTACATTTAATTTCAGGCCGACCTGCACATATTTTGAATAAATTCAAAATAAATGTTTTGCTCATCAAATCAAGATGATCTTTACATCGATCTTTCACCTCTCCGAAAGAGGAATCCAATAAAAATATTGGCATCTTCATTTGAGCATCACAACATGGAGTTTGGACCTAGTTGTCCAAAATTAACACTCCCTCTCAACTAGGGAGAACTCCATCCACCTGTGCAATCCAAACATCGTGCGTCATCCCACCGTAACTTGTTTTGTTGGCTTCTTTATTTCAAAACAAATGTGGGCCAGTCACAAAGACATCATTCCCAGCTGACAAATTCAGCCCAGAGTTCCGAAACCTCTATAGGACTCAAAGAGTCACATACCAACTCGAAGTTGGTTTATCTGACCCGAAGTCAATAGGAGGTCTGAAACCTCACTAGAGTTGATCCTAGATCAAGTGGTTTGACACATGCCATCCTAGACATAGAGAGTACGGCAATCTCCGATGCGTCCATCGGTATTTGCTACTGGTCTCTAGCTTTAGCCACCTCACTGGCCAAATGAGGGGTACTTTCCATGAGTCCGGGACTCACTGAGTAGGATGCATTCGGAGCACAGGTCATGAGAGGTGAACCAACTCAACATCATAACGGTGGGGCAGAAGCACCACAAGGTTCAGCAAGCCTAGCCCCGTGTGTGCTTATAGCTCCGAGGAGCAATCCCCAAGGTCCCCCAGAGCTCCCAGAGCTCATCGTCCAACAGGACCCTCAGAATAGGGTTGTTCCACGATTCCAAGATTCTCACGGAAGGTTAGGAACTTGACCTTCCGCAAAGGCTTTGTGAGAATATCCGCGACCTGCTCATCAGTTCCTATATGATCGAGCCTTACGGTGCCTCGTTGTACCATATCTCGGATAAAGTGGCACCTAATATCAATATACTTGGATCGATCTTGGAACACAGGATTCTCGGACAACCGAATCCCACTCTAGTTATCACAGACTATGACGATGGTATCTAGCACATGCCCGAAAGCTCACTGAAGAGTTTTCGTAACCAAAATGCTTCACAACAGGCCATACTCGCTGCAATGTATTCGTCCTCCGCGGTGCTCAAAGCCACAGACTTCTGCTTCCTGCTCATCCATAATATCGAAGCAGACCCAAGTGTGAAGTAGCATCCCGATGTGCTCTTACGATCCACCACACTACCAGCCCAATCGGCATCAATATATCCATGGAGTGTCACGCTCCTGGCAGTGTATCTCAACCCATGGTTTATCGTGCCCCGAAGATATCTCAACAGATTCTTGGCACCAACCTAGTGAAAGCGATGAGGCTCAACCATATGTTGACTCAAAGTGTTCACTGTAAAACATACGTCCGGACAAGTGTTCACTAAGAACATCAGGGCCCCTACGAGTTGACGATACTCAGTAGGATTGCTAGCTCAAGCCCAGCAGCACTGCCACTCAACTTCTTAGTGAAGACACATGATCAGAAGACTCGTGTGTAGATTGCAGAAAGCGTTGTATGGACTGAAGCAAGCTCCTAGAACCTGATATGGTCGAATTGACAGCTACCTGCAAAAGATGGGATTCGTCAAGTGTGACGCAGATCCCAATCCCTGCTATCTGAGAGTAGGGAGTGAGCCTTTGATACTAGTTTTGTATGTAGATGATCAATTCTTGACAGGGTCATCAGGGCTCATCACAGTCTGCAACAAGAATCTGGCTGAGGAATTTTACATGAAGGATCTAGGACGGATGCACTATTTTCTGGGGTTGGAGGTTTGGCAACAGAATGGGAAGATCTTTCTCGGCCAAGGAAGATACACTACAGAGATTCTGAAGCGATTTCTGATGGAGGATTGTAGACCCATGACAACTCCAATGATCACCACCTAGAAGAAAAACGATACGTCCGAAGACAATGAGGCTGATCCTACGTTATATAGGCAGCTCAGAGGATCGATGATGTATCTGGTAAACACAAGGCCAGACATCTATTACGCTGTAATACACTCAGACAGTTCATGGTAGAACTCAAGAGGACTCATTGGGCAGTAGCCAAGCATGTTCTCAGGTACCTTCAACGAACAGTCGAGCTTGGATTGAAGTACACTCGTAGCAATGATGTCAGGTTGAGTGGTTTCACCGACGTAGATTGGGCTAGGAGTTCAGTAGATTGGAAGAGTACTAGTGGGTATTGTTTCAGTCTAAGATCAAGAATGACTTCCTGGTAAAGCAGGAAACAGAAATCTTTGGCACTGAGCTCAACAGAAGCATTGTATATGTCAGCCAGCACAGCTTCGTGTGAGGCCATATGGCTTCGAAAACTGTTAGTGAATCTACTCAAGAAGAAGATGGAAGCGGCTAGTATATTATGCGATAATCAAAGTTGCATCAAGCTCTCTGAAAATCCTGTGTTTCATGATCGGTCGAAACATATTGATATCAGGTGTCACTTCATCAGGGACTGTACAACGTGGAGATGTTCAATTACATTACACTCCAATAGGAGAACAGGTGGCAAACATCCTCACAAAAGCTCTAGGGAAGACTAAGTTTTTCTACTTCAGAGAAAAGATGGGGATGGTGAAGAATCCTTTCCAATGGTAGGAATAGATAGGATCAGTATTCAGAGGGAGTTGTTGTACATATGCAACAGTGATAGTGGTAGTGTCAAAGGCGGCAGTATAGAGGACAACAGCGCAGTAGATGAGGGGTAGCATCTAGAGATCAGCAGGGCAGAGGGTGCTTCAGAAGCAGAGCAGCATGCAGCAGGCATATTGTTGGAACACCTTCCTCGCTAAGAGGGAGTGTTGAGTTTTGTAGCATCCGGAAGTGTTCCAAGTTTCAAACTTTGCAAGGAGGCTTGGACAGCACCATTCCAAAGAACCCAGAAATCATCTGTAGAAATTCCACTCGGTTCATGACTTATTAAAATAATTAATTATTTTAATTAAGACCCTAAGACTAAACTTAGGGAAATGAAATTAAAGGGTATTAATAAGTCAGAGTGTGAATCTTCTAGAAAACAAAGATCAAGTCAAGTTTTAATCTTAGCCATTGATTAAACTTCTCATCTGGGCCGTTGGTTCTCCAACGAGAAGATTATAAAAGAAGGCTTGAGGGTCATTTGGAAAATAAGTCGGGCATACACTTATTCCCCGAAGGAGATTGATTCTGAAGCAAGAGAATTCAATTTCAGTGGGAGAGTTGCAGGGTGAGGATTTTGCAGAAGCAAAAGGAGGAGGGAGTCAGCTAGTGATCGAGGTCAGGGACAGAGGGAAGCAGTGGGCCACTGAAGGCAGCTCTAGGCTGCAGCGTAGTGAACCCACGCAAACCCTACGCAGACTTACGCAGTCCAGCGTTGGGACTACGCAGAGAAACACGTAGACAGGCACAGGAGATAGCAGAGGCAATTCAGGGTGTTAGAGATTTGTCGGAAGGAGCCAAAAATTTTGTCTAAGGTGTTTCAGATTTTATCTGCCAGTATTTTTCCTTGTAAAGAAATCAATTGTTGAAGAATTAATAAAACCCTCATCTGTTGCACCGGTTTTCCCGCATTGGGTTTTTCCGAGGACAATTGTCCAAAAATAACTATGTACATGTGATTGATTCTTGTGCTCATGTCCTTTACTGTTCATTTCTCTGCATATGTATTTGTGAATGTTGCATTAGTATTTATTTCGATATTTGCCAAAAGATTTCTGAAAAATAACTTATTGAAATAATAAGTAGGAGGAATAAATCTATCACTGCAACTGTATAGTTTTCAAATTGAAAATTTCACAATGTGGATCAAGCTTTCTCTAATCTTAGCCGTTGATTAGAGATTAGATTACGACCGTTGATTTCTCAACGAGAAAAGTGTTAAAGGAAAGCTTCGGGTCAGTTGGAGAACACACACATTATAGTAGCACTTGAGCTAACTCGAAATTCTGGAGTGTGGTTTGCTAAGAATTTTTGAGTGAGCTTGCAGTGCTAGTGAGGGGCAGATCGACAAAGGAAATTCTGATCTGAGGCCGAGAATACATAAATCAAAGAGGCAGATTCGTACCAAATAGCGCAGAGGCCAATGGGAGGGTAGTAGCCCAGTCAGGTTGACGCAGAAGCAACGCAGGAGCTAACGCAGAGGCAGCGCCAAGCCCAGAAGGGTCACGCAGGGGCAACCTGTGCTGCACAGAGGCTACGCTGGGTAAGAAAGGCTAAAGCAGAGGCTGGAAGGACAGCGTGGGGGTTCCAGTGGGCCAGAAAGGGCTCGTATTCAATAATTCCTTAAGGGTTTGAATCAGCCATATTTGTTGTTTCCAAGTGATAAGGTACAACTGCCATGAAATTCTCTGTCAGGCAACCACTACTAGTGCCCTTGATGTATTAACATTCTGCTTAATAATAAAACCCTCAAAGAGTTGTTGCACCGATTTTCCTGCATTGGGTTTTTCTGGAGACATTTGTCCAAAAAATCATGTGTGTCGTTTGTCATATGTGCGCTATGTTTCAGTAAATGATATGTATATGTGTAGACTGCAGATTGTGTTTACTTTGATGTTTTTCTGAAAATTTCAGTTAAATAACTTATGTATAATAAAACAAGTAGGAGAAGTAAATCAATATGCTACAGTAGGGCTTCTATGTTCAGAAATTTTCACATGGTATTAGAGCGATTGCAGATCAAGCTGAAGCCATCAACATAGGGCGGAATATTTTTTTGTTGCAGGAAGGCAGCTGAAGCTGCACAGAATCAGCAAGAGGCAGCGCAACACCAGAGGGATAGCGCAAGCCCTGCAGGGGTGACGCAAAGCCAGTCTACACATGCAGAGATGACGCAGAGGCTGACGCAAGCCCAGAGGGGTGACGCAGAGCCTGTCAAGCTCACGCTGGGCTAACGCAGTGTCAGATGCAGGCCCTAGAGGGTGACGCGGTCCAAGAGGGAGTGACGTTGTGCCGATTTCCGTGGCTGGAAGTGTAGTTCCTGACCTTCAAAGTTGTTGGTGGGGAATCGGTTCGGTCGGTGCATAACAATGCCTAACAAAGTTGACAAAGGGGAAACAATCCCTCGGTAGATTTTCTTGCCAAGAAATTTGAGATTCGATCAAGAGGAGTGATTGTAGAGGGTTGATTCGACAGAATTGGTGGAGGATTTCCGGGAGGGAAATCATTTGTCAGAGGGAGCAGATTCTCTAGAGGGTTTCTATCGCCAAGAAACCTAGATCCGGTATTTTGCTGTGTATAGCAGCAGTAGAAGTGAGAAGAGCACTTTCTTCGACTTGTTTGAGCAGAGATGGCCCCGTACAGACTGAGAGATCAGGATAGGTTAGACGGTGTGTCTAACTTTGCTATCTGGAATTTCAAAATTCTGACAGTCCTGGAGGAGTACGGCATCAAAGACCATGCTCAGAATGTCCTAGTTGTGCTGACCGATGTTGATGCTCTGAAGAAGTTCAATGAAAATCAAGCGCGGGCTAAGCGCTTAATCATGGATGGAGTGAAAGATCACGTGGTTCCACATATTGCTGGGAAGAAGACGGCAAATGAGGTGTGGACAACACTAACAACGCTATATCAAGGTAGCTTCGTCCAGAAAAAGATACTTCTGGAGAATCAGATACGGATGTTCCAGATGCACAAGGGAGAGGAGATTGATCCCTTCATCTTCAGATTGCGACTATCCAAGACCAGTTGATTGCCATGGGGGCAACTCCGGATGATGGGCTCACGGTGAGGACTGCCCTAAATACAGTCACTGATGAGTGGGAGACCTTTGTCCAAAGTATCTTGGGCAGAGCACAACTCCCAAATTGGGGGGACAGGTGTGCAATCCTTCGTCGGGAGGAGATCAGGAGAATAACCAAGAGGGAATTCAGCAGCGGAGAAATCAAGATAAAGAAAAAGGAGGAAGATGCAGCCCTAGCATTTAAGGGACAACGGCAGCAAGGGAAGAAGAAGAAGGACCTATCCAAGGTTCGGTGCTTTAGATGTGGCGAATTGGGACACTTCGCCAACACTTGTCCTAAGAGGAAGGGCAAGGAAGATTCAAACTCCAAGGTCGCAACAGCGAAAGGGGACGATGGCAGTGAAGATGATGTGGCCATGAGCACGCATGTACCTCGAGAGAAGAGGTGGGGCGACATAGATCTATAGAGTGAGCTGCAGATGCTGGGCGACAGGATCCTTGAGGTGCCCAAACTCTTGGATTACATACGAGTTACGGAAGCCTTAAGATAGTAGAAGGATGACTGGAGTCAGTGGATGCAGAGGATCATGGAAAGGCACAAGGCAGTGCTTGAACGCTGAAGATTGGAGCAGCGCAGTGCAGTGGCAGCAGCAGGGTGGAAGCAACAGCACAGAGGGGCAGTGCTTATGCAATGCAGAGTGGCAGCAACGCAGAGGCTCTAGAGGGGCAGCGTAGAGCAACAGCAAAGGCAGCTTCAGTGATGAGATGCAGCCAGACTGACTTGTCTGTCAATTGTTGGGTGATTGTCCTTCAATTTCTTAATTCTCAGCAATTGAGTTGCAATGCAGCAGTTAGTAGTGGCAGTGTTATAGGCAGCATGATGCACCAATTTGAGGGGGAGCTACAGTATAGATGTGGTAGTGTCAGTGGCAGTGACATGGGCAACAATACAAAGAGTAGCAGTGCAATGGATGGAGGACAGCAGGCCAAGCATCAGCAGTGCAGAGACCGATGCCAAAGATTAAGGTGATGCTTTAGTGGTGAAGTATTACTAGAGCACATTCCTCGGTAAGAGGGAGTGTTGATATTTTGGGTAGCATCGGATGTGCTCCAGCTCTGAAACTTTGTGGAGGGGCTAGGACACATAAGATCTCCAAGACCCATAAATCATTTGGAGAAATTCCACTCGGTGTAAAAGTTATTCAAATAATTAATTTTTTAATGGGGACCCTAAGTCTAACTTAGGGAAATTGAAAAATTAAAGTGAATTAATTTACACATGTGGTGAGAATGTTCTAAGTGACGTGGATCAAGCTTTCTCTAATCTTAGTTGTTGATTAGAGATTAGATCACAGCCATTGATTTCTCAACGAGAAAAGTATTAAAGGAAGGCTTGGGGTCAGTTGGAGAACACACACATTGCATTAGCACTTGAGCTAAGTGGAAATTCTGGGGCGCGGTTTGCTGAGAATTTTCGAGTGAGCTTGCAGTGTCGGTGAGGGGCAGATCGACAAGGGATATTCTGATATGAGGTCGATAATACATAAATCAAAGAGGCAGATTCGTACCAGGCAGCGTAGAGGCCAGCAGGACGGACACAGCCCACTCAAGCTGACGCAGAGGCAGCACAAGGGCTGACACAGAGGCTTCAGGGTGACCCAGAGGCAGCCCTGAGCCCAAAAGGGTCACGCAGGGGCAGCCTCTGCGCATTGGGCTGACACAGAGGCTTCAGGGTGACCCAATGGCAGCCCTAAGCCCAGAAGGGTCACGCAGAGGTAGTCTGTGCTACGCAGAGGCTACGCTAGGTAGGAAAGGCTGACGCAGAGGCTGGAGGGACAGCGTTGGGGTTCCATTGGGCCAGAAAGGGCTCGTATTCAGTAATTCCTTAAGGTTTTGAATCAGCAATATTTTCTGTCTCTGAGTGATAAGGTACAACTGCTGTGAAATTCTCTGTCGAGCAAACCACTACCGATGTCCTCAATGTATTCAGATTCTGCTTCATAATAAAACCTTCAAAGAGTTGTTGCACCAGTTTTCCTGCATTGGGTTTTTCCTGGTACATTTGTCCGAAAAATCATGTGTGTCCGTAAATTTCTGAAGATGTTCTATGCTAGATGCAAATTTACTTTAAACTTCTAGGGCTCAATCACATGAAACTAAGATGCAAATAGAACATACCAATAGATCGATGGAAGACAAGCCAAAAACAGAGATAAAGAATGGTGGCGTTACGACGGTCAATAGGATGCTTCAACCAGCAAAGTCTCCATAAGGTCATCCAACCCAATGTGTCACACAACCCCAAGACGTCTCATCAAGAACGCTCCATCAAGGCGTTGCACCAAGAAGTCCTAACTGCATCACCATGAGAAGCCCTAATCGTAGCACCATCCGTGAGAGAAGAGAATGCCTCCAAAATGTGTGTATCAAATGAACTCCAAGACTCTCCAATATATAGTCATATGTGGGGGTGTGTGACACATCTCTTATCCATGTGGGATAAATCATGCCGACCTTGCACATGTGGAATAAATTCAAAATACATGTTCTGCTCATCCGATCAAGATGATCTTTAGATCGATCTTGCACCTCTCCAAAAGAGGAATCCAATAAAAATATTGGCGTCGTCATCTGAGCATCACAACATGGAGTTTGGACCTAGTTGCCCCAAATTAACACTCCCTCTCAACTAGGGAGAACTCCATCCACCAGTGCCATCCAAACATCGTGTGTCATCCCGCTGTAACGTGCTTTGTTGGCTTCTTTATTTCAGAACAAAAGGTGAGTCACAAAGGCATCACACTCGGCTAACAAAATCAGCTTTGAGGTCCAAAACCTCTATAGGACTCTAAGGAGTCTCATACTAACCCGAAGTTAGTTTAACTGACCCGAAGTCAGTTGGAGGTTCGAAACCTCACTTGTACTCAAAAGAGTCATATACTAACCCGAAGTTAGTTTAACTAACCCGAAGTCAATTGGAGGTCCGAAACCTCACTAGACTTGATCCCAGATCAAGTGGTTGGACACGTGCCATCCTAGACATAGAGAGTACGGGAATCTTCGATGCATCCATCAGTCTTGCTATCGATTTCTATCCACATTTCCCACCTCATTGGCCAAATGAGAGGTACTTCCCATGAGGCTGGTACTCCATGGGTAGGATGCATACGGGGCACAGATCAAAGAGAGGTAAACCAACTCATTATCATCATGGTGGGGCGGAAGCACACCAACAAGGTTCAGCAAGCCTAGCCCTGTGGTTGCTTATAGCTCCAAGAAGCTATCCCAAAAGCCCCCTTGGAGCTCCCAAAGCTCATCATCCAACAATTCCCTCCAAATAGGGTCATTCCACGATTCCAAGATTCTCACGGAAGGTTAGGAACATGACCTTCCCCAAGGGCTTTGTGACAATATCCGCGACCTGCTCATCAGGTCCTATATGATCGAGCCTTACGGTGCCTTGTTGTACCATATCCTGGACAAAATGGTACCAGATATCAATATGCTTGGATCAATCGTCGAATACGGGATTCTCTGACAAACGAATCCCCCTCTAGTTATCACAAAGGATAACGGTGGTATCTAGCACATGTCCGAACAGCTCACTGGAGATCTTTCGCAACCAAGTAGATTCACAATAGGCCATACACGTTGTAATGTATTCGGCCTCAGCGATGCTCAAAGCCACCGACTTCTGCTTCTTGCCTGAAGCAGACCCAAGTGAAGCAGCATCCAGATGCGCTCTTGCGATCCACCACACTGTCAGCCCAATCGGCATCAGTATATCCACAGAGTCTCAAACTCCAGGCACTGTATCTCAGCCCATGGTCTATCGTGCCCCGAGATATCTCAAGAGTTTCTTGGCACCAACCCAGTGAATGTTATAAGGATCAACCATGTGTTGACTCAAAGTGTTCACTGCACAACATATGTCCGGATGGATGTTCCCTAAGAATATCAGGGCCCCTACGAGATGACGGTACTCGATAGGATTTGCTAGCACGGGCCCAGCAGCGCTTCCACTCAACTTCTTAAAGTTGAGCTCCATCAGTGTCGACACGGACTTACAGTCCACCATTCTAAATCTTTCCAGCAGCTTCACAATATATTTTCCTTAAGAGAGGAAAATCTCGCCAGGTCTCCGCCAGACCTCCAGGCCTAGGAAGTAATGCATCAGTCCTAGGTCTTTCATCTCGAACTCAGAAGTGAGCTCCCTCTTACACTGATGAATGAGAGGGTCAGCACCTGTCAAGAAGAGATCGTCCACATAGAGAACCTGATTGAGAGGCTTTTCTCTATCAACCTTGAAGTAAAGGTTCGGATCAACATTACTTCGAGTGAAGCCCAGCTTCATCAAGTAGCTATCTATCCTCCCATACCGAGCCCTGGGTGCTTGCTTCAGCCCATAGAGGGATTTCTTCAACCTGCATACATGAGAGTCTCTATCCTGGACTTCAAACCCCAGAGGTTGCTCCACATACACCTCTTCCTTTGTCGAGCCATGCAGAAAAAAGAGGTCTTCACATCTATCTAATGGAGATTCCATCCTTGCATGGCAGCAAGGCCAATAACAGATCACAGGTGCAAATATATCATCATAATCTATGCCTTCCTTTTGAGAGAAGCCTCAGGCAAGGAATCTTGCCTTGAACTTTTCAGCACTACCATCAAATCCATGCTTGATCTTATAGAGCCATTTCGAGGTGACAACAGCTTTGTCCTCCGGTCTCGGGATCACATCCCAGACATCATTTTTCATAATGGACTCGTACTCTTCGAGCATAGCATCCTTCCAAACTTGATGCTTTACGGCTTCGTCAAATGATCCAAGCTCAGAATGTACGATTGTACTCATGGCTGCTAGATACCCTTGGTATCTATTCAGCTTCTTCCTTTCACGGAATGTCCCCCTTTGGGGCCATATGTCTCTCGGCATTCTTGATAGAATCCCGGAGCCATGAGGGTCTTCTCTTCGTTCTTCCAGCAACGCCATTTGCTCAGGAGCATATACAGTTGAGGTCTCCCTCTTAATGCCAGTTCCTCTGCAAAAGTCATTGAACTCATATGACTTACATTCGGTGCCATTATCATACATCACTATCATCTTCATTATTGATATACTGCCATATAGTACTGAAGATATCAAACTTCATGATCATATATAAATTTCTCCATATGCCACTGAAGATACCACAGATAAAGTTCATATAGACTCTACCATCTGTCGTATATTGAGGTCATATATACTCTGCCATAACTCACAGATTTTGATAAAGCCCTAAACACTCCAACAACTGCCTAGAAGATTGTGGCTTCACCTCCACAAGATCCTCCTCCCTTCGCTATTCACGATGGAAACTTTCATTTGGGTATTCAAGAGATTGCATGCAGATACAACAAATAACTCTGTTCCTGTGAGTGACTATGTGCCAAAATTTACTTGAATTCTTTTCTATCTCCTTTTTGTTATGGTCATAGACATCACTATCATAAGCAACACTTCAATTCAATGGTAAAGGGTGAAAAAACGGTTCAGTGAATTGATACAGGCCTTCAGCTTAACTTTGCAGATATCAATCCTCTTGACAGCGAGTTCAGTTCTTAGAAAATAGGTCTGCAGATCATTTTCGAAAGCCAGCTCCGACATGTTGACATTTCTACAAGAAACAAATGACTTGTGCTCCTCCTCATGCAACAGTCGCCCAAATGCTAAGCATGAGAGTTTTTAAGAATGATTTTGGTACAACTAACTGAACTAGATAAATAGAGATCCCCATCCAGCTTCCAGAGCATTTAACAGTTATTTAGCTCACTGAAATTTTTTTATCTTAAGGCTCCACAGGACTGACCACACATAGTGACAAATCAACCCATTCGTCATTCTCCTTAGGGTATCCAAAAACAACCCTCTTAACTGTCACAAGTCTAGTCCTTGTTGACAATATTACAGCATCACAAAACTATTGTTCAAACAAACTACAACAGTCATAACATCTACTTGCAAACATCAACTTGAAAGACAGATTCATACCTCTGCAAGAGCTCAACAGCCTTGTAATTTTAGGCTCTGTGCACAAAATTCACTAAGGTTTTTGGACCACTTTAGGGCTTTGTCACCACCCTAGGACAGCCCTAACTTTGGCCCTAAACAGACCTCAAAACCAGCGACAAACTTCTCCACAAGACCTTTCAAGGAACCTCGACCTGTTGTTACAGCTCTTCCTTAGGTCATATGACCACCGTCTAGCTTTCAAATAGGGGCTCAGCCCTCCTACAAGACACAGAGATACAACTCGGCATGCCACAGAGAATATCTCACCAACAAGTGCCCAGAATTCTGCCTAAACAACTTGGGCAGCAGATACTCTAACTCGGCCTATCCAAAACACAAGAAAGATTCCAAACTCGTCCTCCTTTCACTTCAGGTTTGCTCCTATATGTCTGCGACCAGATCAGATTTGTCTATCCACTTAACGCACCTCTAAACACTATTGTTACAATATTGTAGTACTGTTGTCCTGGTTAGGGCACTTTGCAGGCTGCACCAACCACTAACCAGCCATGGACAACCTCCTTCTACCTGCGACCTAGGCAAGACAAGGTGCCCTATGTATGGGTTGTTGTTCTAGGCATGTGGCAGCCTTTAAAGACTCCACAATGGCCTGTTTGGAGTGGCTAGGCCTGCGGACTACCACAGTCCACTGCGGCTCCCTTACAACATACCCAATCCACCTTCCCTCTCCACGTGCAACCCTCAAAACAGTCTGCAAATAGCTCCTCTTCCGGCGGCCTCTGATCCAGCAAGTCCGACCTTGGGATAGACCTTAAATGAGACCTAAAACAGACCTAAAAGAGGCACGTTGTACCTACAGTAACTCGGCCTCTCTTCTATGCAGATAAGCCTCCTCCACATTGTCCCAATCTGCTCCTTACAAGGCCTCTTCCAACTGCGGCTAAACCCAAACAAATTCAGAGATGTACTTGCCCAATTCATATTTGTTTCCAGCCCTTAAGGCCTCGGCCTAGCAGCCAGCATACACGGCCTCCAACACAACAGACTTCGAACCTTGTATAAACCCTTAAAACAGTCCCTCCATGCCTCACTGCCCTAGCCTCCTTGCTGCGTTGTTCTTTTAAGAGAGGTTAGTCCTCCTAACTGCCTTCTACACAGGTCCAGCGGTGTGCTGAGGCCTGCGACCTAGCACAACAGCACTAATCCTCAATACGCATGCCCTTACTTCTGCCCATAATTGTCCCTAAAGACTGCGGTTGTCTTTTAGGGAAGGGAACTCCCTCCACGTTGAAGGTTAGGGCACCAAACAGCCCTAACAGACCTGAAACAGAGGTCTCCTAATTGGCCCTGAAAACAATCCTTATCTCGCTGCCCAAGATTCTCAACAAGATGGGCTTTGTCTTCTCTTAGCTATGATTCCATGTAAATTTCTGAAGATGTTCTATGCTAGATGCAAATTTACTTTAAAATTCTAGGGCTCAATCACATGAAAGTAAGATGCAGATAGAACATACCAATAGATCGATGGAAGACAAGCCAAAAACAGAGATAAATAATGGTGGCGTTATGGCGGTCAGCAGGATGCTTCAACTAGCAAAGTCTCCATAAGGTCAGCCAACCCAATGTGTCACACAACCCCAAGACGTCTCATTAAGAATGCTCCATCAAGGCGCTGCACCAAGAAGTCCTAACCGCATCACCATGAGAAGCCCTAATCGCAGCACCATCTGTGAGAGAAGAGAATGCCTCCAAAATGTGTGTATCAAATGAACTCCAAGTCTCTCCAATATATAGTCATCTGTGGGGGTGTGTGACACATCTCTTATGCATGTGGGATAAATCAGGCCGACCTTGCACATGTGGAATAAATTCAAAATACATGTTCTCCTCATTCGATCAAGATGATCTTTAGATCGATCTTGCACCTCTCCAAAAGAGGAATCCAATAAAAATATTGGCATCATCATCTGAGCATCACAACATGGAGTTTGGACCTAGTTGCCCAAAATTAACAATGTCCTTTGTCAGATGTGCGCTATGTTTCAGTGAATGATTTGTATACGTGTAGGCTACAGATTGTGTTTACTTTGATGTTTTTCTGAATTTTTCAGTTAAATAACTTCTGTATAATAAAACAAGTAGGAGAAGTAAATCAACATTCTGCAGAAGGGTTTATGTGTTCATAAATTTTCACAGAAGACTCTCACAGTCGTTATATGTATGGACTGGGCACTCAGGCATGGCATCACAGTCACAGTTGTTTGGCATTATAGTTCATTGGTAAAACAGTTTAGTGTATGGCTTCATTAGTATAAAAGTTCAGTATAGCTTCATTGCTATCTCAGTTCAATGCATGGCTTCATTCACATCACAGTACAGTTATAAGTATGGTATCATTGACTTCAGTATCATGGTTTTAACTCTGATGACAGCATGGCAAGTTATTGACATTGGCGATGAAACTTGCTCACAAACGAAGTTGTGGACAGGTCATGTATAGGCCCTAGGTAGCCTAATGACATTTATACCTTGTACCTCTTTGTTGAACTATCGATGACAATCTAAAAGAAGAAAATGAATTCGGATGGGTTTTCCCCCTTGTGGGGTTTTGCCCTGGTCTTTGACCAAATCTCGGTGTCCCTTGTGCATGCTTTTTTTCTTATGTTCTTTTATATTCTGCTACTATAATGATGTCATTGTTCTTTCTATATAATTGCTAATGATATATAAATAATATGAGGTGAATATAGTATGGAAATAATGAAATGCAATTATCTAAAGCAAAGAACAATGTAGCCCTAAGAAAAATTTAATAGTTTGGAGCTAAACCCTTTCTGGGTTTTGTTGGGCTTGTTGAGAAAAGGCACCAACTAATTTTATAAAATATTTTAGCACATTGGAAGGTTGATTTCTTATTTCCCATCCAGCAGCAATAGTAGTAAATTCCTAGGTCAGCGCAGAATTTGGAGGAGAGACTTTCCAGCACTTGGGCATCACAATTACAACCTGGGTTTTGCATTGCTTGTTTTAGCAAGCCTGTGTTCCTCTATTCCTATCTATTTGAACTCCATTCTGCTCAAAAATAATAAAATAGCTCAGAAATTTGGCGCATTTCCTTGTGTAATATAATTCATTGTGTGTCTGTTGGTATTTTGGTTATTGTTCATATTGATATTTCCATTAGGAATATTACAATGTTGCACATCCACAGCAAATCAGCTTCTTTTAACAAGCAAATTGAGCCTCTTTAGCGAGATGTCAAACTCTTTTGGAGGATTTAAAGCAATGTAAAGTTTAAATTTTTGTAATGACTTAGTCTCCAAGTCTATTGCAAATGACAAGTGAACTTTTTTGAGGTTTCTTAGACTTTTTCTAAAGAGAAAATGGGGGAGAGATACTGAGAACCTCTTCTATAAATAGAGAGCTCACTCTCCTCCCAAATGGTTCTGAATTGTTGAGATCGTTATGCTATAATGTAATATTTTCATGTAGCTTTGGGGTCAACTTTGAAGTTTCTTTTTCTGGACTATTCCATATAATTTTAAATACAACATTGTGTTAACTCAAGACTACTACAAAGCTATCAAGATTGATCCATTGAAGGGCAACTTTGTCACTTGTAGGGAGATGTCTAGGGTAAATTCTCTCACTTCTCTCTTGTTGGTGTGAGGTAAGCATTAGTCTCCTTGTTGGGCCATATCTTAGAAGTTTCTCAACAAGGGATTTTATTTTATTTTATTCTATAGTTGTTCTTATGGTTGAAGGCTTTCCCATTGGAGGGATCCCTTCTAGTAGGGCTTGGTTTCACAACTTGTCTTGATTAGACAAGAACGTAATTTAACTTATAGGGTTTTACCTTATTGCTCTAATCCACAAGCATTGAATAACCAACTTAAGAGTGGCATTCATCTTGACCCCATTATGCACTAATGGAGATAAAGCATTAGCCCTAAATCGAACAACCAGCCACATTTTTTAAAAAATTCAAGTTCTTGTCATTTTATTTATTTATATTAGTGGTAAATCCATAAAAATAGAAAAATACAAAATACAAAATAAATCTAAAAGATAAGAATACCAAAAATAGTCTCATCTCAAGGTGGATGTCTTGGGTTTTATGCCTCTAGCAACATCTAACAGCCTAATACAAACGACCCTCTCTTTTCTGGATTATTTTGCTCTAACATCATTTATTAGGTGTTTTTCAAGCTCCTCTCAAATATGGAATAAAAATACAGCCATCTTCCACAAGAATTTGTGAAGCTCTAGCCTAAAGTTTGAAGAAAATAAGGTGAGACCTAGCCAAATAAACCCTAATTTTACTTCTGATTGGCTTCATCTTATTTAGAAGTATTTTCAGCCTCCCAAAGTGCTGAAAAGTGTTATATTTAGTTTGGGACAAAATTCGGGCTTAACCCTAGGGGGATTAGCCCTCCAACTATGCAATCGCAATTTCTGATTGGTGTGCCTCTACCTTTTATTGCATAAATCTGTTGTTGGGATGTTGTTTTACTAATATTTCATAGCCCTAGCATCACCACCCATCCTAGTGTTTTTCCACACTCTTAGGTTGCTTAAAGCAGTCCAAACCTGTCTTTTGTGTAGACATTTATGTTTTACAGGTGCTGAAAGTGCGGGACAGCAGCAAGCTTCTCCTTTTTGTGTCATACAATCAAGAGGAATTCAAAGAGAGATCACCTTACCTGGTGTATGCACCCTTACCTCAACTTGTGACATCAAAGGTAGTATTATTTGAGGTATTTAACTCTTTCTCAAGTGTTTGTTTGCATTTCTGCATTATTTATTCATATATCAGATTTAGCACTTGTGCTTAATTAACTGCCAACCTTCATCATATCTAGGGTTTCTAGGCATTGGTCTACTAACTTGCTGGTGAAGCAATCAAGGTACTAAGATACATTTCGTGATATTGTAGGAGTTGGCCTAAAGTGAGAGGATATTGTGTTGAGGTGACAGTCGACATATCTCCTGTGTGCTTATTGCTTAAAACTTGGCCAGACCTTGCTGAGGTTGTTAATTCAAGTAGTATTAGGGCACAAATAGGAGGTTCTAATTGTGGTAGTATGTCCATACTATTCATACTTAACACTTGTCATCATTTCCCTCATTCATTCTCCCATCTTTTGATTGGTTGTTATCAGTCGTTCATACTAGTTCCCAATGTGCCTCATCCTATGAGAAGAAGGGGTTAAAATACCCAAGGTTGATGCCACTGTTAAAAAAGGAAAAAGCATAGGCCAAATGTGATAATGCAAAAGAATGGAAAGGAATGTAAAGCAATCAAAATCCAATTATGGCTTGGGATCTACCCACTCTTCCCAAGAGTATCCATGCATATCACGCCTATTAAAGTAAAAGGAACTCTCAAAGAACATCCTGCCCTCAATGAAACAATAAACTCTCCACTATTAAAGAGGGTTATATCATCTTTACATGATAATCAATGAAGGTTATTAAACAAGCCAATTAAAGCAATGAAAAAAAAAAATCTAGGGCTTCGAAAAGCAAAGGCGAGGGAAGGTCTTTTTTATGACGATGTCACCTTTCGAGGCAATTTTACTCATACATGTGGGCTATTGAGGTTATTTTTCATGTTTATTCATTAATAGAGGCCATCTTTCGACACCAATGTGATGACTTATCCACTTTGTATCATGGATTTAGTACTTTTTTAGGGCCTTTATCCTAATTGAGAATTAAATCGCTTGGTTACCCTCATATATAAAGGGTAGTGATTTACCTCTTGGATGAATTGTCATAACTTGGATCATTGATCTCTTGATTAGTATTATTCTCTCTTATGCACTATGGAGGCCTAGTTGAGTAATTTTCTCTTGGCTGGAACTATGATATGATGTGATCTCTATTCATGGATGCTCATGTTGAATCTTGGATGATGAATGGTGATGTAAGTTGGTTTAGTTTCTTTATCTCGGTATTCTGTTTCATGGGATGTGTGTTCAAGTGTTGTGTTGGTTTATTTAGTATTTTCTTCATTGTCCCTTGTTAAGCTAAACACTTCTTCCAAGTATTTGAGGATTAGAGACAGCTTTTTCTTTCCCTTAATCATCTGAAAATTTGAGAAACTAGATTTCAAACCTTAGGTTAAGTTAGTTTATTTGTCCTAACTTGTTTGGATTTAGTATCACTCCACAAAAACCCTAGAATTGTTTGACTCCTATACTCCATATGTGTTGAGATTTTGGGTAGCATTGGATATGCTCTAGCTCCGAAACTTTGTGAAGGGGCTAGAACACATGAGATCTCCAAGACCCAGAAATCATTTGGAGAAATTCCACCCAGAGCCTAAGTTACTCCAAAAATTAATTATTTTAATGGAGACCCTAAGTCTAACTTAAGGAAATTAAATAATTAAAAGGAATTAATTTAAACATGTGGGTGAGAATGTTCTAAGTAACATGGATCAAGTCTTTTCTAATCTTAGTCGTTGATTAGAGATTAGATCACGGTTGTTGATTTTTCAATGAGAAAAGTATTAAAGAAAGGCTTGGGGTCAGTTGGAGGACACACAGAGTGGTAGCACTTGAGCTAAGTTGAAAAACTGGGGCGCAGTTCGCTGAGAATTTTCGAATAAGCTTGCAGTGCTGGTGAGGGGCAGATCGGCAAGAGATATTCAGATCTGAGGCCGAGAATACATAGGTAGAGAGGCAGATCCGTACTAGGCAGCGCAGAGACCAAGCAAGAGGAACGCAACCCAGCCAGGCTCACGCAGAGGCAGCACAGAGGCTGACACTGGCCCTTCAGGGTGATGCAGAGGCAGCGGTGAGCCCAGAGGGGTGACGCAGGAGCAGCCTGTGCTGCGCAGAGGCTCTAGCAACTACGCAGAGCTGACATAGTGCCAAGAAAGGTAGCACTAGGATTTCTAGTGGGCTAGAAAGGGATCGTATTCAACATTATTCAGAAGGTGTGAAGCCTCAGTTGAATCAACCATATTTTCTGTCTCGGAGTGATAGAAGTACATTTGGCGTGATTTCTCTATTGGGAAAACCACTGTTGTTGCCCTTGATTGTATTCAGATTTTCTGCTTAATAAACAAACCCTCTAAGAGTTGCTGCACCAATTTTCCCGCATTGGGTTTTTCCGGGGACATTGTCCAAAAAATACTTGTCCTTTGTCATATGTGCGTTATGCTTCAGTAAATGATTTGTATCTATGTGTAGGCTGCAGTAGTGTTTACTTTGATGTTTCTGCTGAATAATTCAGAAAAATAATTTGTTAATTTAACAGGACAAATAGGAAAAGTAAACCAGAAACCTGCAGTAGGGTTTCTGTAACTTAGGTTCAGAAATTTTCACAATATGCCCTGGATTGAGAAGGATTAGTCTACCTCTCCTGTGGCACTCTCATAAAATGTAAAAATCATTTTTCTGGTTTCATGGTAAGTTAGAGTTTATTTAGAGTAAAATATTATATCTTCAGAATTAAATGACTCGTTGATTGTTGTCCTAGGATTAAACATTGTTGAAAAGTGCATTACAGAAGCAAAAGTGAAGTTTTACATGCATTTTACAGCCTTTTTGTTATTATATGCCTTTGTAGCCGTCAAAAGTTGCTGAAATGTCATCCCTAGTTCACTCTTTAATTTAGCTTTGATTTTACATTGCTTATTCACAATTTTGACACCTAAATTTGTTGCTGTTATAAACTATTGTATTGCTGTAATTGTTGATTTAAAACCCTAATTTATAGCAGCCTTGAGTATTCTCTTGATTTGGCATCTTTGGAAAACCTATTTGAGCCTCTTAAGGCCAACCATAGCCTTTAGAATGACCCATAGCTCCCTTGAACCCAAATATGGACTTTACTTCATCCACCTCAAACTCTAATTTACTATACCTTTACCTAGTGGATGTATATCGTAGGATCCTTAGGAAGCACTTAACTTAAGGACCTTGGGTTTCTTTATCCCTAAGCCTACCAAGAAAGTCTACCTTGTGTTGGATTGTATCCATCACTAAAGAGAGGGGAGTGACTGCTGAGGAGATAATGCTGACACTCCCCAGTGTTGCACATTGTCTAGGACACCTAGTGAGACTTTGCACTAGGTGCTAGATTTTGCTGTAACACATCCAATGTCTATGAATGTACAGAGGTCAGACAATAAGCCATCTCTCAATTTCAAAAAGTTCTCCTAAGCAAATTTTTCATTTCCAACTGTGTTGAATTTCAAATTTGTGTCAATTTCTTCAATTCTATGAACAAGGCAACTAGTTTATTTTAAAGAAATATTTTTGAAAATGAAAAAGTTCGAAAGAGAACCCCGGCCAATAAAAAATCAAGTTCCTCATCATGTTCTCCAATCCAAATGATATAATATTAGAAAAGCATTCATTCATTGCAAATCCAAACATCAGAAACTTCGAGAATACAGGAAATGTGTACCTACAAGATCTCCAGCCCAAATACCTGCTTCATCACCACCTGTTCCTGCCCGCACTGGTATCCCAAAACATGCACGTTGAAATTGTCATTTAGTCATCTACACATTCAGATATTCTGATACAAAAAGAGTAGATAATTTTCATGCTATTGTAGATAATGTATTAATTTCCTGATTACAGAAAAATTACTGAGGTCAATCTGCTCAGCAATGGAATGTGTTTACAAATCTGCAGAACACATTTACCAAGGGCAAAGTGAGATCACATATACTGTCTTGTTTTGCAGATATGTAAGGTCAAGTGTATGAAAATTAATCTATCCTTAAACAAGGCTGATTGAAAGAAATGATAGATAAGTTGGCCATAATCCTATCTCTGTGGACTAGCTCAAGTAGTTAAGAGCTGTAAATAGCGAGCAAGAGTTCTTAGGGTCAAGCCCATGGGCTGGCTTCCTCCACCTATGTGGGCCTCATCCAATGTACCTACCAGGTCAGTGTATAATAGTCCATGTGACCTGCTTTACACTAGGTACCATCCTCAGAATGAGGGGAGGTGCCCAGGTGTTTCCTGGGATGTGTTTTCCAAGGAAAGAAAAATGTTGGCTATAATAATAAATACCGTGTATTGAAGACAATTACTAATAACATAAAACAAACAGATCCACAGTTTTAAATTTTGTGCAGGTACCTAAGTTGATAAAATGGCAAATTGTAAAACATGGGTACCAAATGACTGTATATACTATAAACCATATCAAGGAAAGGAAACACCTAAAAATTAACATTTCTATAAAATTAGGCACAATGCCTCTAGTTAAGACAAATGTAAGATCTACTCCAGTTCCCTCTGCTGCTTTGTCCAAGCTTTCCTATCTCCGCAGAATCCACCTGGGACTATGTATCCCAATGGACTTATAGGGGTTTATCCTTTTTCCCTGCCTGTTGTGAACTAATGTCCTAATGGTTCCTTGTGGAAGGAATTCTATTATGGAAGCTGTGGATCAGTCGTTAGAGTGTATCTGAGCTAACAGTGTCTGATTTGAAGTTTAGAGTTAAAATAATACAAGCTTCATGATTATTGAGAAAAGAGACTTTCTACCATGTTCCACAAGTCACTTGTTGCTACAATGGGGCCAACGAAATAGTGACATCAAGTATGCTGATCCATGACTACCTGATTATGTGCTACTGAGCAGAATGGCTGATAAATACTTGCAACTAAACAAATGCTTTCATATCAAAGAACATACGTTTATATAGTCAACGTAAGTGCTTGCACCTTGAAATTCTTTTTGTTTGATATGATCTTCGCAGATCTCATGAAAAGTTAAAAGGATTTGCTGGTCATTTGTAAGAGAAAATAGAAGTATATAATACTATAGACAGAGCATTTGGTATATAAAATTCAGATGCATTCAAAAAAAATCCTCAGGCCCTCCAATTATTATACACCAATGAAACAGGTGCCCAAAAGGATCACTAATTATAGTCCCAGAGTTTTCTCATTAATAATGACAAGTTGGCAACCTGAATACAATTTTTAAAATAGAGAATCTAGAAATGTCATTCAATTCCAGTCCCTCCAAATGGAAAAATTATTTCTCGGATGTACTCTAGCAAAACTAGAGAGAATCGGACCTTCAAGTTTTCACAGTTCCAAAATTTTACTCTCTCAAGTATGCTGTCTAATCAGCCTAAATGTCAAAAAGAAGCCTTGAAGACTGAAATAGTCAATACTGGACAATATACCTTCAAGCATGATATTCCGTGAATCTAGAGGATCACTTGGAACCAATAGTGCCTGCAATGACACACAACAGTTAGTGATCGTCCAACTGGAATAGGGGAACATGCAATAGCAAAGCACATCTAGGAAGTGTAGAAGTTTTCCAAAGTATCTTAGCAATTTTTTCACTAAGAAAGAAAAAGAAATTATCTTAAAGTCCAGAAATGACCGAAGAACGTAAATGGGAAACTCCAAAATACATCCAGCAGAATAAAAAAGAACTAGGGTAGAACAAACCCAAGGAACTGAAAAAAATAGCTAAACACTAACATGCTAAAATCATGTGAATAAGATTAACATTATAAACACAGCAAGAGGGGGTAAACCTAAACTATAAGACCCAAGTACATGTACAAATTACATTCAAAATAACATTAAGACCAACACCAGAAACCAAGACTAAAGATTGGCGCTCTCATCTCAGATGCAGGGTGCCTCAACTAGAATCCCCTAACATCTAAGGCCAATTAACCTTTAGAGGTAGAAAGGAAGTTGGTAACGTGCACTTAATTCCCTGTACAAGGATGTGGGAAAAGGAAATGGATGATCATTTATGTTAGATAGAAGCAGAGCCATGATGCTTGGAATGAAGGTGAGGATATACTACAGTAGTAGCATCCTTGAAGGAGCATTGTCTCATTGACTTGTCCTTCTATTTGTGTTGCATGACAACATCTAAAGAGCACTTAGTACCCCCAACATCTTGGATGTGAAAAGATGGAAGTTATCACCTTGGTATCCCTAGGGTTGGTCATGGGGGTCTCCTGCAAAGCTCTACATCTAAAGGTGATAGTTTCTCGCATGAAGAGAGCAACACATCTCTGATCGGGATAGTAGTAGAAAGCCTGTAGGGAGCCTCGAGAGACACTATCCAAATAGTGGTATCTCCCCCAGTTCACATAATAGAAAAGGCATTAGAAAATGATGTGCTCTTCATTCTCCACTTCTTTGAGACAAAAAAGGCAATAGACCCTCTCAAGTCTCACCATAAGGAATATGGTAATCTGTCCCAATTCTCATCACAGCACTTGGGGGAGCAAAGTCTCCACTGGCAAGGGAAGATCCTCATGCTATCCAACCAAGAATGTTGGAGATAGTTAAGTCTATGATGGTGCTATTAACAATCTGTAGGAAACGCTCAACCCAGAATGTCATTTGGGGCCAAGAGGTCGTGGGGGGTATATCCAAGAGATCTAGATGTATTGCTGGCATAATTACCAAAATTGGCAACAGAAGTTTCCAAATTGCCAAATCCAAATCTCTGAATCTTCAAATTGTTTCGAAACCATTTCTTGTAAATGGTAACAATTTGGAATGTGCTGGATTCATTTGCGAGGAAACAAAACCATTGTAAAAATAAATTTAATAAAAATATAAGAAAAACCAAGCTGGATAGAAAAATGAGTGGGTATGGCAGGAAAGAAAATGAGGGAGGAGCCTACAACCATACAAAATAATCCTGAACCCTAGAAAACCTAAAACCTATACCTCCACAACAACATTTTTCACTTTCATTTGCAAACTATGAATTTTGAGCCCTAAGATCATCATCAATAACAAGCATCTAAAGGCCATTAGCACAACGAAAACCAGTGTAACATTGGGCCTCCAGAGTGCAGATTTGGCATAACTTTCTCATTTGGTGAGTTTGGAGTCCAACATATTTCAAAATATTCTTCCAAAAACCATCCTTTCTATGATTATGATTATAATTTATGAATCTACGATGTAAATTCTCAGTCCTAATTTCGACATCTTTGATATGCAAATCTGAAATTAGAATTTAGAAAATTTGTTTATGTAGGAACCTAATTTTTTGTTGAATGCTTAATATTTTATTATTCAAAAATCAGAAATTTTAATTTTAAGTTTTGTTTATGTATGATTCTATGAATGATGAATTCAAATTGTCAATATGAATTATGACTATATCAATGACGACATAAAAAACAATGTAGTCTGTATGTTATATATTTTTCCAAAACAGCAGGAGGCCAGGAGAGTCTATCTTCCAGACAGCAGCTGATCAGTTAGCGAGAGGGAAAGTGTTGATTTTTGTAGCATCGGAGAGTGTTCTAAGTCTCAATATTTGTGAGGAGACTTGGATATCAGTATTCCAAAGAACCCAGAAACCATTTGTGGAAATTCCACTCGGTTCATGTCTTATTAAAATAATTAATTATTTTAATGGAGACCCTAAGTCTAAACTTAGAGAAATTAAATAATTAAAGGGTATTAATAAGACAGACTTAATCAAGTCAAGTTTTAATCTTAGCCGTTGATTAGACTTCTAATCTGGGCCATTGATTCATCAACGAGAAAATTATAAAATGAGACTTGAGGGTCATTTGGAAAATAAGTCGGGCATACACTCAGTACCCGAAGGAGATCCATTCTAAAAGAATAGAATTCGATCTCAGTGGGAGAGTTGCAGGGCGGAGAGTTGCATGAGCAGAAGGAGAAGGAGGGAGTCACCAGTGACTGAACGCAAGGACAGAGGGACGCAGTGGGTCACAGGAGGCAGCACAAGGCTGCAGCACAGTGATCCCACACAGAGCCTACGCAGACTTACACAGTCCAACGCAGGGATTGCGCAGAAAAACACGTAGACAGGCACAGAATGAAACAAAGGATGATCAGGGTGTCCCGAATTTGTCGGGAGGAACTGAGAATTCTGTCTCAGGTGTTTTCAGATTTTATCTGCCAGTATATTCCTTGTAAAGATTCATTTGCTAAAGAATATTAATAAAACCCTCATATGTTGCACCGGTTTTCCCACATTGGGTTTTTCCAGGGACATTTGTCCAAAAATAACTGTGTACATGTGATTGGTTCTTATGTTTATGTTCTTCACTGTTTACTTCTCTGCATATATAATTGTGAATGTTGCAGTAGTATTTATTTCGAAGTTTATTGATAGATTTCTGTAAATAACTTATTGAAATAATAAATAGGAGAAATAAATCTATCACTGCAACTGTAGAATTTCAAATTGAAAATTTCACATGGTATCAGAGCCAGAGATGAGTAACAGGAAAGGAGAATCGACAAGTGAACAGAAATCTGATAGTACGGCAGCAGCTCAGAGGGGTTCACGCAGTTCTCCCGAGAAGGAAAGAAGCATGATAGAACTGATGGATCATGACGTTTACGTTCTGGTGTCCAAACTTGAAGAAGAATTTGCTTGTGTGTCAAACACGGCTTCTCCGGAAGTCTAGTACATTGACAGTGGAGCTTCTGCACATATGACAGGAGTACACGAATGTTTTTCCAACTACCGAGAGGAGCAGACGAATTTTAAAATAATCATGGGTAATAAATCAAAATGTACCCCGATTGGAAGAGGTACCTTAGTATTACAGACCGGGGCTAAAAATAAGCTTCAGGCCACAAATTTGTTGCATGTGCCCAAGTTGGGGATGAACTTGCTCTCTGTGTCTCAACTTCAAAACCTTGGTTATGACATTTACTTTATTGGCAACAGGGTTTACGTCAAACATCCCAATTGGAAGAAGAAAGCACAGATCGGAGTAAGGAGCAGCAAACTCTATAAGTTGCAGCTCAAATCCCCGATGGCACTGATTGGCAGCGCTGATGAAACGGACCTGAATGAACTATGGCACAGAAGAATGGGACATTTGCATCATGGGGCGTTAAATATCCTCAAGAAAATTGTCACAAGAGTTCCAGAACTGAGCACCAAGCGAGACGATGTCTACAGAGGGTGCGTACTGGGTAAATATGCCAAGGCAACTTATCAAAGAAGTAGCAATAGGGTTGAGAGTGTATTGGGCCTGATACACTCGGATATCTGTCGACCAATGTCCACTAGAGCTCTTAGTGGTGCCGAGTATTTCTTCACCTTTATTGATGACCATTCAAGAAAGACCTGGATCAACTTTTTGAAGACCAAGGACGAAGTCTTCAGTCGGTTTAAAGAGCTCAAAGCCCTGGTAGAAAATCTGACAGGTAAGCAGATCAAGGTACTGTGTTCAAACAATGGTGGTAAATACACAGACATGGTATTCACTGGGTTTGACGCAAGGGAAGGTATCAGAAGAGAGTGGACCGCTCCATATAATCCGAAGCAGAATGGTGTGGCAGAAAGGAAAAACAGGACTATTGTCGACGCTGCAAGGGCAATGTTGTATGATCAAGACCTGCCCAAATTTTTGTGGGCTGAAGCTTGTAATACAGTCATCTATGCTCAGAACAAGATCCCTAACGCTGCATTGGGAAAGATCATGTCGGAAGGCGTCTTCACGGGCAGCAAGCCTGAAGTGAGTCACTTTAGGATCTTCGGCAGTACAACTTACTGTCACGTGCCTAGTGAGAAAAGGAAGAAGCTAGATATGACTACAGAAAGGGGGTATCTGGTAGGATATAGTGAGAATGCAAAGGCATATCGCATCTATATTCCAGAGAGCAGGAAAGTTGTGGTGCGGAGAGATGTGAAATTCTTGGAGGAGAAGGCCTTCAGAAGATCCCGCGAGTTGCCTTCTGCTACGCAGTCTGAGGAGGATCCACTGGTTCAGCCTCGACGACCAGCAGCAGAAAATTCAGCTGCCTTTCCAAGGCATGAGGATCCAACGGACATTTCTCCTAAGGACTTGCAGGAGGGAGAGCAGGTAAATCTGCCCACTACTAGTGGGACAAGGAGCAGGGAACTACGACAAATTCTGATGGATGCAGAAGACTTTGTCGGAATCCCCCGAAATGAGAAGAGACAACGTAAGCAGCCTGAGAGGTATCAAGCCTTAGTTGCACACTGTTGACCACACTTTGTCAACTACCCCATGGCAGTACACCCCCATTTTTTCAAATGGGATTCGTCATGTTCGATGTGGTCGCGCCATTCAGATTCCATCATCACTCAACAGACGACATTTTGTTATAAATGATGTAAACCCATTCTGCATGTTATGATGTAAATGATCTAAGTAAGACCGTCAATGTATGTAACAACCTAGGTAAGCCTAGTATGTTGTTGATGATCTCTATCCTAGGAGGTTTTTTGTCTCACTGATTCACGTAAGTGATCGATAGAGTTTTTCCCTCCAGCCTCAACCCAAAGCTAGGGTGGATTTTGTCATCAGCATGCGAAGTGAGTCCTAGTGTTTTCTATCGAGTCCTTGTAAAAGTAGTTTGAGCTACTTGGTCTACTAGATCATATTTTGAGTCGCAGAATTGAGTATTTGTTTGAGGGTCTATGCGAATGGGTATTCCCCCTTCATGTATGTAAATGTATGATCTCATGTATAGAGGGTTGGAAAAATAATTAAAACCCCCTCAGTCAATTAATTAAATTTTCTGGTCAATTAATTTAAAAAAATCCTAAACCAGAAATTTAATTAATTTAGGGTCCCAAGTTAGGATTAAATCTTTCAAAGGCAAAATTTGTGGGTCCTTGGAAAATTATTTTTAAAAGCCCCAGACCAAGGGAATATTGAGAATTTTAAGAAATTTTGGACCTTTAGGCCTTGGTGGTTAAGTCAAAGTCAAAATTTTGGGGTAATTAACTCAAAAATAATATTTTTGAGTTAATTAAAATTGAATTAAATGATAAATTCGTTTTTTCCCCAAATTTATAATTTCAACGCTCCTGATTAAAAGATGATTAAATCTTTTGGACGGTTGAAATTGTTTTGACAAGGATCATCCAAACTAGCCATTGGAGATTTTGTCCTATAAATTTAGAGGTCTTTGTCAGTCTTGAGTCATCCAATCTCAGGATCGTGCACTTGTCTTGGAAGCTCTTGTAATTTCTTTTGATGAATAAAGCATAAAGACTTTGGGGTTACAAATTTTGATGTTCCTTCTCGGATCTATGTGGTGAATTGTCTCTAAACTCTGCTACTTTGTTTGGAATTTTTATGGTTGATGGTCTTCATAGATTAATCTGCATACAGGTATCTTGTGCAGTTCTCTAAATTTATAAAATGACATTTTAATTTTTCTGAAGGATCTCATGTTGTTTTCTTAAATCTCTATCGATCTAAGGTTCAGATCTAAGTGTGCAGGGAAATTTTTTTTAAGATTGAGCGTCTGGGGAAGTCTTCGGTTGGACCAGTCGACTCTCAATAAACATAAATCTGAAAAGCTCATTATTTGTTAAACTCCAAATCTATATTACGAAATTGGTGGTTTTGCAGGGTTTTCTAGGGCTTGTGCTTCTCCCTAAAATTTTAAATCTCTAAAAAACTGTGCTAAAATGGATTCAAATCTGGCCATGAAGGCCTCAGATTTGTAGATTATTTTGTGAATTTGTAATTTTAAAGATCGTAAGGGTTTAATCATTTTCTTGGTGTGTATATCTTCAAGATCTGACTATTTTCTTGCAGATTCTGGGTTTAAATCAGAATTTTTTTTTAAGATCTGAGGCAGATCCAGCCTCCAAGGGCCAGATCTGGCCTCAAATCCCCGTTGTGGGCAAATCAGGACGTTATTGATTCAAAGAACTTTGAAAATCTGAATTTTGGAAAAAATTGAAGTTGCTGGACGTTTTTTATTGTACTGGGTTTTTTCCGTTTGCAAAAAAAGCTGTCAAAAGCCTATCCAGACATCACTCTGCTGCTTTTCAGCTCCTACGAATCCACCCTCATTCCTCTGCTGTCCAATTTCTTAACATCCAATCTGCTTGCCGTCCGATCTGCAACACAAAAATTTCAAAACCGTCCAATTCATTCCCCTCTGTCCATCAACCTCGATCTGCTCTTCCGTCCTGCAAAACCATTTCACGTTTTCCCCATACGAATATCCTCTGTCGTCCACCCATTTCCCTTGGCCGATGCATCGCTCTCCATATCCTTTGTCCGTCGACTTTCCTTACTTCTTCACGCCGTCATTGCCTCGTCTAGCTATCATCTCTGTCGGAGTGATCTTTCCCTTCCCGTCGACGTCCCTACCTCCATCGTCCGTCGAAGTGCTCCATCTCCTCCATTCTTCACGCCATTGATCTACTTGCCCTTCCTCACGCCGTCCAGTCAGTTCTTCTGACCTCGTCCTGAACCCTTCCTCTTCCGATCTGCAAAAAACGACAAACAACTTCACGCTGACAGCGTTTAATTTCCTTTATTCGATTTCATTTAGATTTTAATGTCAGCGTTCAGTCTAAGTATGTACATTTTGCTTCGATTTTAATTTTAAATCTTAGTTTAGAAGTTTAGCATTTTAGGTATATTTTTCAGATTTCGATTGTGGTAGGTTTAAAAATTTTCGATGTTGTGATGTTAATTTAGTGTATAGTTAGGTTTTAGTTTTAGAATTCGATTGTTAAATTTAGATAGAGTTAATTTTAGCATAGATTTGGTTTAGTTTTAAATTTTATTTTTATTTTAGATTTAATTTAGTTTAACAACTTTTGTTTTAATCTAGTTTTGTTTAGATTTAGATTTAGATTCTATTTTTTCTTAGATTAGAATTTTAATTTAGAGTTAGATTTTTTTTTTTAATTTGAAAATAATAATAAAAAAAATAAAAAATTCCAAAAATTCTAAAAAAATCTAGAAAATACAAAAAACATAAAAAAAAATTCAAAAAAATTTCTCTATAGTCAAATAAGCCTCAATTTTTTATCTGAAGTTTGACTGTGGAGTATTTTAATTTTCGAACTGGGTTATATTGGAATCTCTTAATTTCAGAAATTTTTTAAGTATCTGGCATTCATCTCAATGATCGTTTCATGATAAGCTTTGTTGATTTGCTCAAGTATCTTAATAAATGATCGTGGCACTTTCTATTGAATATCATTGTGGTCATTTAGCAGCAATTATACATCCAATACTTATCTTTAATTGCATAATTCGGATCTTTGTTTGACTCTACAAGGCACTTTGTTTAATATAATCAACAATCTAAATATTGGATTTCTAAATTCTTCTCAATTCTTCAATTAGTTTCAGACAATTTCAGAGTTTAGCTAAATCATTTAACAGGGAATTACTGTTGTTTCTAAAAATTATTCCCAGTTTATGTAATCTAATTCAGGCAACAGTTGCAATTCATCATCTTTCCCTTTTGTACAGTTTAAGAGATCATTTTCATATATATATATCCACGCATATACAACCAGAAATCACATAAAAGTATGATTTCATGCAGTTCAGAAATAAAAGAAAATTCAATTTATGCTATATGGGAAATACCTGAGGTGCAGTAGGTGAATATGGACAGATTACCAAAACAACAATCCTCCCAGGTGAATATGGACAGATTACCAAAACAACAATCCTCCCAGCCGATCTAGGAATAATCCTAGACCCAGAAGATTACTCTTCTACCCCCGTGCCCAAAATCCCAGAACGGTGAAACTCTCTTTTCAAAACTCTGCGTATCCTTCAATCCAAATGCTCCAGAATATAGGATTTTTCTTCTCCTCCAACCCCCCCTTACTCCCGCACATCCTCCCCCTTATATCTATCTCCCCACCGCCTTTCACTCCCGAAGATCTTTTATTACATTTAAGAGGGTCTGCCACCATTTAAGGCGACCTTATCTTCATTTAAGGGTACATTAATGTCGAGATAAGCTTGATTAAATTATTTTGTTTTAAAAATGAGGAATGGGTGTGATGACTTTTGTTTGTTTATAATATTAATTAATTTGCCATAATTAACTTATTTTATTATTTGATTGGTTCAACCAAACATAATTGTATCGATTATCCTACTTGTCACTAAGGTATGGGTCATTACATACTTCCTCCCTTCAGAAAACTTCGTCCCGAAGTTAGGGCTTCATATACTCAAGGTTTATATTTTTAAGATTGAATTTCGTTTGTATAAGCATGTTTATTTTTCTGTAATTTATTTGTTACTTCACATCTCAACCGCCTCTGCAGACTATTCTAAAATCATCCTGTCCTTCCTAATCTCTTCCATTCCCTTCCTATCCGTCCTCTACAGGAATATGACATGACATCAGTTTTACTGATCCATTCATAGACCTTAAGGATATCAGCGTTGATTATATCGACCTGATATGCTTGTAGGCATCCGACAGTCATCATCACACGTCTAGGGGAGCGTGACTCGCACAGTCCTCCCATGACTCCAGGTATTGGAGGATAAACAGTGGGTAACACCTCCACCCCTCCCAGTAGAACCAGGGTCAACACCCTATCATGGAATCACATGGAGTTTCAACGTTCTGGGATTTTGTCATCACGTCTATTGTTTCGGTAATCTGTGTTCTGCGAAGCAATCGCTGGTACACAATCTGCAATGTAAACACTTGTACACATATTACAACATATGCATCTATATTGTTCATAACCAATTGTTACCCATATAACAACCTTTACATATTCAAAATACTTTGATATCTATGATATTAATCCTAGAACTTATAAAAAGAAAATTTGTTTACATAGGTATCAATATGTCCCATAAAATTTCTTATTTCAGACACTGCTTCTGTTTAGTTCACACATGTTCTATTTATGATGCATTGCTTTACCCCTGTCAATTTATATATCAATATATTTCACTTTTCATATTCTTGCAAATGTTAATTTAAATGACATTTCGCACATCGGTGTCCACGCACCAGTAAATTCTAAACTAACAGCATATATCTTGTATCAGTAAAGTGAAGTAGCATTCTAGCTTTATGGGTATCCATGTACCAGTAAAGTAAAACTCATCTTTTACATAGTATTTCAAAATTTCAAGTGTCAAAATAAAGCAGTCATATACATAAAAAGTTTTCAGTTCTCAAAATTTAGCATAAGCTGGGGTAATTCTGGCAAAAAGTCTCAGCATCCTCCCAAGTCGCTGATCCAGGACTATACTTGTCCCACTGGACTTTTACTTGGTCTATCCGGCGGTTCCTGAGCTGTCAAACCCTACGTTCCAGAATACGTAATGGTTCGACCGTTAGGGTTCCCTCGTCCGATACCTGCAGTTCCTTCCATTGAATGTCATGAGATTTATCAGCAATATAATGTCGCAAGGCAGATACATGAAATACATTATGAATTTTGTGCAGGTGGGGTGGCAGTGCAAGACGATAAGCGACTGGTCCAACTTTTTCCAGGACTTCAAACGGTCCAATAAACCAGGGGGATAATTTTGTCCCCTTCCCAAACCGAATGGTGCTCTTATTTGGTCTGATGCGAATGAAAACCTGATCTCCTACCACATAACTTCTATCCGTCCTGAGAGTGTCCGCATAACTTTTCTGTCTATCCTGAGCCTCTTTTAACCGTTGTCTAATCAGCTTTACCTGATCCTCCATCTCTTGGATCAAGTCTGGTCCGACGATTATTCGATCTTCTAACCTGTCCCAACTCAACGGCGTTCTGCAAGGTCTTCCGTATAATGCTTCAAATGGCGGCATCCCGATCGAACTATGGTAGCTATTGTTGTAAGCAAATTCCACCAAGGGTAAGTACTTTTCCCAACGTGACTGTTGGTCCATCACATACATCCTTAGCATATCCTCAAGTACTTGATTTACCCTTTCTGTTTGTCCATCGGTCTCAGGATGATAGGCAGTACTCAAATTTAATTGAGTTCCCAAGGCTGACTGCATACAATTCCAGAACCTTGATGTGAATCGAGGATCTCTGTCGGATATAATTTTCTTAGGTACCCCATGAAATCTGATGATTTCATTTATGAATACCCTAGCTACATCCGCTACCTCATAAGTATCTCTTACTGGGATGAAATGGGCGCTTTTTGTTAATCTATCTACAACAACCAGAATGGCATTATGCTTTTGTTGCGTAAGTGGCAGCCCAACGATAAAATCCATAGAAATTATCTCCCATTTAGTCATAGGGATGTCATGAGATTGTAAGAAACCTGCTGGGTGGCGATGATCAGCTTTTACCCGTTGACACTCAAGGCATCTAGCAACAAATTGGACAATGTCATTTTTCATGCCTGACTAGAAGAAAAGTCTCTTGGTGTCCGCATACATCTTCTTTACCCCAGGATGTGCACAATATACTGCTCGGTGTGCTTCCTTCAAGATGGTGTTTCGGAGATCCCCACTATCTGGTATATACATCCTTCCGTGAAATCGAAGAATTCTGTCCTCTTCTAAATCATACCCTTCGAACTTAGGTTCCTTCGAGTGGTCGCTTTCGAGCCCTGACCTTACTTTTAAGTACCAACTGTCACTTACCAGATGTTCAAGCACTTGATTTCTCAAGTTCACCTTGATAGGTACGAGGGAGAATATTCGGGGTCTTCTACTTAAGGCATCTGCTACCACATTTTCCTTTCCTTTAGGCTTTTATATAGGAAATTGCAAAATCGTATTCGCTTAGGAGTTCACTCCATCGCCTTTGTCTTGCATTTAAGTCTCTCTGGGTGAATAAATACTGCAAACTTTGGTGGTCACTTTTAAGCATAAAGTTTCTCCCTACCAAGTAATGTCTCCACATTTTTAAGGCTAAGACCACCGCAGCTAACTCCAAATCATGAGTAGCATAAAGTTCTTCATGTGTTTTTAATTTTCTCGAAGCGTATGCTATTACGCCTCCTTTCTGCGTTATAACGGCGCCTAACCCCTGCTTAGATGCGTCAGTACATACAGTAAAGTCTTTATCCATATCCGGCACTCGCAAAATCGGTGCACTAGTCAATAATCGCTTAAGCTCATAAAAAGCTTTATCACATTCCTCAGTCCATTCATACTTGACGCCCTTACGCTGAAGGTTTGTGATTGGTTTTGCAATTTTGGAGAATCCCTCCACAAATCTTCGGTAGTAACCTGCTAAACCCATAAAACTACGCACTTCATGTGCATTCTTAGGTATCGGCCACTCTCTGATTGTATTTACCTTTTCAGGATCTACAGAGATTCCTTCGCCTGATATGATATGACCTAAGTAATGAATTTCTTTCTGGAAGAAAGCACATTTGGATAATTTTCCATATAACTTGTGCTTTCTGAGACAAGATAACACTATCCGAAGATGCTCTTCATGCTCCTTTTCATTCTTAGAGTAAATGAGGATATCGTCTAGGAAAACTTGTACAAATTTGTCGAGATATTTGCGGAGAACGCTATTCATAAGGTTCATGAAGACTGCAGGTGCATTGGTCAACCCAAATGGCACCACGATGAATTCATAATGCCCGAAGCGAGTTCGGAATGCAGTTTTAGAAACGTCGCTCTCGCTTATCCTGAGTTGATGATAACCTGATCGCAGATCGATCTTTGAAAATACTGTAGCTTCTTTCATTTGATCGAAAAGGTCGTCAATGCGAGGCATTGGATACCTATTCTTTACCGTGGCCCGATTTAAATCTCTATAGTCCACGCACAGTCGTAATGAACCATCTTTCTTCTTGACAAAGATTACTGGAGCACCCCATGGTGAAACACTGGGTCAAATGTGCCCTACATCTAATAGTTCTTTTAGCTGTATTTGCAACTCTTGAAGTTCCGGGGCAGTCATTCGGTAAGGAGTTTTGGATATAGGTTCCGTACCAGGTTTCAACTCAATGGTGAGGTCTAGTTCTCTCTGAGGAGGCAGTTCAGGTAGTTCTTTTGGAAAGACATCCGGAAATTCTGATAGAATCGGATATTGATCTAAGGAAGGCCCTTTTTTTTTGCCTACCTCTTGAACTGCATATACCTGACAACCTTTCCTTAAACACCGTTTCATTTGCATCGCAAAGATGAAACGCAAGGATATTTTTCTTTTAATACCTTGAATTTGGATTGTCTCACCCATATCATTTACGCAAAGTATTGTTTTCTCGGAACAATCTACCCATGCTCAATGAGATTCTAACCAATCCATTCCTATCACCAGGTCGTAAGTACCTAGGGCTGTGACATATACTTTTAGTTTGGTCACACAGGCTCCTAGATCAACTTTGCAATCCTCCACGCTTAATTCTACCGATTGAAGGTCTCCTGAAGCCATTTCTACCTGTCTAAAATCGTCTTGTTTGCAGGCTGCCAACCCACATTTATTCAATGCATATGGTGAAATAAAACTATCAGTAGCTCCAGTGTCAAACAAGATTTTGAGTTTTATTCCGTTGATTGTACCTGAAGATTCCACTACCGTGGATTGATGCGCTGCTTGGTTGTTGTTGACGACAGCATGGATTCTGTGATCGCTTTGAGCATCCGATGACGGCTTTTTTCCTGTTCGCCGCGAGTTCTCTGATTCTTTTCCTGTTCGCCGCGAGTTCTCCGGACAATTCCGTCGAAGATGGGGTCCTCCACATCCCCAACAGTCCACTCGAGTTGGTCCTCTTTCGTTTGACTGAGAAATCCCCGACCAAGAACTATGTCCCCTGGTGCTGTTTCCTCTCCCATTCCTTCCTCGATTACCCGTTCCTCGAGACCTCCATGCACTGTTGTTTGAAGACCCAGAAGTTATTGCGTTTATGGTCCTAGGAGCTCCTACCCCCGCTCCTCTCGGGGTAAACCTGTTACCATAAGGAGGTGGTCTCGAGTTATTTCCTCGGAAGAAATTTCGGGGAGTCTTTCCTGTAAATGCCTGCGGTATTGATTCAGCTGGCCTGAAATCCCTTTTAATTCCCAAATGCTCTTCTGCATAACGAGCACATTCCACTGCCTCCGCCACCGTTGGTGGCTTCCACATTCTTACTATGGCTCTGATCCGAGGATTTAACCCAAATATGAAACGCTCGGCTTGGCATTCATCCGTGTCTAGATAAGGAACATATTTCACAAGTTCCATGAACCTTGTCTCGTATTCTTCCACGGTTTTACTCCCTTGGGTTAGAGTATGGAAGGCTCCAGCTTGCTGCTCTTGAAAGAAAGGTGGCAAGTATTTCGCATGGAACCGGTCCACAAACAATTCCCAAGGAACGGTGTCTGAAGTGAGATGCAACTGTTTTTCCATGTTCCCCCACCAAATCAGAGCATTCCCCCTGAGTTGGAAAACAGCGATCCTTGTTTTAGACGTTGAAGAATATTCCCTTAACGCGAAGCACCTGATCATCCCTTCCAACCATGCTTCGGCCTGCTCTCCAGCTCGTCCCCCAGAGAATTCAGGGAGTTTAATCTTTTGCAGTTCCCGTGAAATATCTTCTCTGGGAGGTTTGTCATCAAAATCCCTCGGCCTTTCTGAGTGCCTTTCCTCTGACTGACGTCGCTCCTCCTTGTTCCTGGTCGACTGCGACCCTTTCAAGGTTTCCATAATGGCCTCTAACGAGCTCATCACAGTAGTGAGATCAGGCGGAGCAACAGGTGCTGACGGCGATCTTGATGGAGGTGAGGGCGATGGTGAAGGTGGAGGTGGCGGCGCTGCATTTCGCTGGCGCTGCCGCCTTTGGTACGTGTTCAACATGGTAATTTTCCTGAAATGCATAATAATAAATTCATGAGGAGTGGATAAATTTTCAGACTGACAAAATATAATTTTCGCAATATTAGAGCTGGAATACGGGTATAGTTATTTTGCTATTTTACCTGCAGGCAGGTCTTACTGGTACCGAGGTCAAGGAGGGTGGCAACGCGACCTCCTTGTCCTATGCAGGGTAATGTATGCTTACTAAATCTAGAGTGAAATGCAAGGTTTAAGACCTATTTAATCCCGACGCAACGTGAATCATCTAGCTAGGTTCATGATTTAACTATAGTATTAATGCATCACAATGCACATGTGATCACAGCACATGATGCTATCATTTTCTCTGTCTGATGATATGTTATATAGTTGAACGTATCCACCATTAACCATGTATAACCCTACCACATCATTCCGAATATATATATATATATATATATATATATATATTTTTTTTATTTTTTTTTTAAATTAAACGCGTTTAAACACCTTAAACAGGATATTAATTTTTCATATAATAATGACTATTTGACACTATATATATATATACAATATAAATTACGATTTTTTTTTTTTTTTTTTCAATTTTAAAACGCATTAATATATATATATATATATTCCATATAATATCACGAATGAGATTTTAAATTTCAAAATTTAAAAGGCATTAATATATATACCATATAATATCATGAATGAAATTTTAAATTTCAAAATTTAAAAGGCATTAACATTTATATACCATATGAAATTTTAAATTTCAAAATTAAAACGCATTTAACATTTATATATATATACTTTTTGATAAATCAACGATGGTGTGGGCTGCCGGCTGGACGAGCCCCGACCGAGGCTCAAAACCTGGCAGCTACGTGGTTTTAATCCATCCCAGCTACGTGATACCAAATTTAGACCCCTCCCAGTAGAACCATACATTTAAATCATACGATAAAATTTTTAAACCTACATATATTCCTAGCTGGCATAAGAAAACTCGGTTTTTAAATATGTTCACAAAACTCGACTTTTCACTTATTCTTATATCTCGGCATATGATAACCTGGTTATAATCCCAATCGTATGGTTTTTAAATATACCCATATATATGTATACCCATAACATTACAATTTAATTTATATTTAAAAATACAATTTTTGAGATCCGGTTACAATCCCAATCGTATGTACCAGCGGCTTTATGTTTATCGACTAAAGGGATAAGCCACGGCGTAATTCGTGCATTCGAACCCAACGAATGTAATAACCCTGCTCATTTATTACACTGGAATACGTTATTAAAACCCGTCGGTGGAGGCGTGGGGGAGGTCACGGGTTCAAACCTGGACCTCGACCCCCGTCACATGAATAGATATGGGTAATTATATATTTTGGTTCGCAGCACATTATAATATAAGCGCGGCTAAAATACCAGTAATATAGTGACGGATCAGATATTATATACATATACATATATTTTAAATACGTTTATAGTTTGCAAAGTTCGACTTCACATTTATAATTATCACTGGCGTATGATAAATCGGCGTTTTTAAATACGTTTATAATTTTGCAAAGGTCGACTTCTGTTTATATATATATATATATGAAGCATAGACGGCTAAAATACTACTTATATTCTAATTTTATTTATTTTCCCACGATCAGATAAAACCAAATAAGCCGTGACCAGCTGTGGCTTCAATACTAGACAACGCAACAACCGGGCATGTCCCGTTCGGTAGCTGGCTTTACCTCTGCTACCCACAATTTTTGAATTGACAGCGAATTGTTTTTGAAACACAGACTATAATATACTTTGCAAGCGAATAATATCAACTCCAGGGAGCTTGGATGGAATCTTGAGAAGCTGCTGGGATACATGTTCGGCTAATGCAACTTGACCAACATACTGCCTTTGAAGCTCACCCTTGCTTTCGCTCAACATTCTACCGAAATGCTTTCCCTAGAACATCACTCTTTTCTGCTATTTGATCTCGACGTCTAGGGAAGCCTTCTGGAGTTTGGACTCCAGTGTCCCATGGTAAGTTTTCAAAATTTTCATCTGTGTGTGTGGACTGTTTCAGAGTTCCATTGACTTGGAATGGGATAGCACCATGACCTCCAGTCAAAGGTGTTGAAGAGCCAGAGTTAATAAGCAGTTGCAGCTAAACAGAATGCTAAAGATTTTTCCAAATTTATGTTTTTAGTTTTCAAGGTCTGTTGTCTGTAGGTTGCTTTCCATGTTGTCATAGTCTGCTTGTGGCCATGGCAGAACGATGAATTAAAGTAGAAGCTGGATGTAGACCACCTTTAAGAAGGTTGTTTGTCTGCGTTAAACACTGACCCATGCTCATTTATCTAGAATACATAAGCTACTTGTCGAGCATTTAAGTCCCAGCCACAATAGATCTCCCTAAGGTGAGCAGATGCAGAAGTACTGCTGCTTGAACAGTATATATATATATATATATATATATATTTTTAACTCCAGATTGTATATTTTTCCTGAACTGCGTGCCTTAGGATCTGGATTGACACTTTTCTTCATTTTCTTCCTATTTCCAAAATCCTGTCAATTTCTGAGGTGCTCCCAAAGTCCCTACGCAGGCTTTCTTTTGGTTTACAGTGTACATAAAGATTGTATTGTTATTGGAATTCTATGGTTGCTAATTTTGTTGTTTCCAGATTTGTGAATGTCTATTTACGCTATTCGCTGACCCGCTGGTTTCCTTCCATACTGAAGCTTCATTTTGTAGGTGCAGGTTTACACAACAGCTTTAAATTTGGAACAACCAGAGACTGGTTTATACCAGCAGCAGTTTTTAATGGGCCTTTAAGGTTGTAAAGAGGGTTTGAATCTGCCTCTGATACCAAATGTAATAACCTGAATATTGGATTTCTAAATTCTTCTCAATTCTTCAATTAGTTTCAGACAATTTCAGAGTTTAGCTAAATCATTTAACAGGGAATTACTGTTGTTTCTAAAAATTATTCCCAGTTTATGTAATCTAATTCAGGCAACAGTTGCAATTCATCATCTTTCCCTTTTGTACAGTTTAAGAGATCATTTTCATATATATATATCCAAGCATATACAACCAGAAATCACATAAAAGTACGATTTCATGCAGTTCAGAAATAAAAGAAAATTCAATTTATGCTATATGGGAAATACCTGAGGTGCAGTAGGTGAATATGGACAGATTACCAAAACAACAATCCTCCCAGCCGATCTAGGAATAATCCTAGACCCAGAAGATTACTCTTCTGCCCCCGTGCCCAAAATCCCAGAACGGTGAAACTCTCTTTTCAAAACTCTGCGTATCCTTCAATCCAAATGCTCCAGAATATAGGATTTTTCTTCTCCTCCAACCCCCCGTTACTCCCGCACATCCTCCCCCTTATATCTATCTCCCCACCGCCTTTCACTCCCGAAGATCTTTTATTACATTTAAGAGGGTCTGCCACCATTTAAGGCGACCTTATCTTCATTTAAGGGTACATTAATGTCGAGATAAGCTTGATTAAATTATTTTGTTTTAAAATGAGGAATGGGTGTGATGACTTTTGTTTGTTTATAATATTAATTAATTTGCCTTAATTAACTTATTTTATTATTTTATTGGTTCAACCAAACATAATTGTATCGATTATCCTACTTGTCACTAAGGTATGGGTCATTACATAATCAATCTATGAAATCTTGTTAATTTTATCAAGAATTTGGTGTTTTAGCTATGTCTCCTGGATTCTTGTCCTTCATTTCTTTTAGGGTCTACCTCCCTTAGCTTGCAAGAAGACAGCTTAGATAGAGAGATTGGGGATAAAGGTGACAGCCCCCGATCTGAACCGTTGTCGCGGTGCTTAGACAATCTGTGCGACAACATTTTTTGGCGCCGTTGCCGGGGATAGAATTTTTTCTGTCCTTGGTCTTAGCGACATTTTATAATCTTCAGATCTTCTTTCGCCATTTATTAGCCTATCACAAGGGATCACATTTTCTGGCGTTCTTTCATCTCTTCATCATCTAATCATTTCATCTTTAGCACCTGGACATTTCGGTTGGCTTCTTGTTTGGGTGGCGACTCCACTTATTCATCTTTTTACTCCCAGACAAGAATCTCCCCCTTGATATCCATCTACTATCTCTCGATTTTTTCTTCTGTTTCAGAATCAGTTTCATGTTCAAGTGGCGACTCCAATTCTTTCATTTCTTACAAGAGTTCCTACTACGAAGTTCACTTCTTGAGGACCTTTTGACTATTCTTGAACACGGATCTATTTCTAAAATCCTAAAAACGATATCATGGATGTTTTTACCCCGTGTAATTTTGTTAATATTCAGGGTTATCCCCATGATGTCCCTCAAATGGATAAATTACCTTCTTTTCAAGGAAATGAAGCAGTTAGTGTCAAGTCTCATTTGTTTGCTTTCACTAATTGGTGGAATAGATTTGCAGTTGCAAGTAATAATTTCGAGGATGTAAAGATGAAAACTTTTGTTCTTACCTTTGGTGAGGATGTTGCTGAATGGTTTATGGAAAAACCTGATAATTCATTTGATACTTTTGAATCAATTGTAGCTGCCTTTAAGGAAAAGTATGGTGATAAAAGGGAAAATAGGCATTTGGTAAGAGAAATCAGTACCATAAAAAAGAAAGAAAATGAAACAACTGAAGAATTTAACAGGAGATTTAATGGTATCTTAGAGAAATATCTCAAACTCATAAACCTCCTGATGGATCTCTTCTGAATTTTTACATTGATGCTTTTGATTCTGATACTTCATATGAGTTAAGGCGGGCTAAAACTGCAAATTATAAGGCTTGTCAATCTTTAGCTGAAGAGCTTGAAAAAGATTAAAGGGCATCTGGGAAGTCTGAAATTCCTGGTTTTGATAGGGCTGCAACTAAGTTAAAAGAACCTCTAGAAGATGATGATGACCCTATGAAAAGGTTAATGCAAAAGCTTGAAAGCATGGAGCTTAATCAAGCGAAATTGATCTCTGGACATGCTAAGGAAATAAGTGTCTTACAGGCTAGGTTGGTCCAAATAGAAAGGGCTCAAACGCAGAATTCTCAACCTAGAAATAATAATGCTTTGCAGAAAAGAGGCCTATCTTATGAGCAGAGACCGACAAATCAACTCGAGTTTGCAAATCTTGTGGAAGAAGCTCTGCCTTATTGTAGAGCCTGTAATGCTCTTCATGAAGAGGTTACTTGACATGTTGTCAAAAGAATCATAGATAGTAGAATGGCAAGGTCAAGCCATCAAATTAATGTTGTTGGCAAGGACTATCACATGCATATAGAAGATCATGAAAGTCAGGTTAAGGGGCCAGCTCAGATGATTAAGGATGTGCAACCCAATCATACACAAATGATTCAAAACATGGAAGCTAACCAAATCAATCTCCAAAATAAGATAACTTCCATGGAAGCACAGGAAATAAATGTCATGGAAAACAGGTTAAAGATAATGGAAGTTAATCATTCTAATCAGATGTCCATTATACAGAATCATATGATTGCAATGGAAGCAAGACACACCCAGGAAATGACTACCATGAAGGAAAATCACTTGTTGGAGATGAGTTCCATACAGAAAAGGTTGAAAAAAATGGAAAAATTACATATACAAAAGTTTCAGCCGAAATTTGATTATGAAGATTCATCAACAGATCATAAGACTTCTTGTCTGCTAAAGCCATTCCCATCTCATCACACGGAGGATTTAACTATGGTTTCAAAGGATGTTGAGAAAGACCAAGCTTATGTGTCACCATTGACAAAGTATATCCAGAATAATATTGGTCACGCTCCAGGTTCTTCAGAGATTTTGTACAAACATCTTCAAGATGAGGACAAGAAATCTACAGTGGTCTCATTGCTGACATCACAACCCACTCAGAAGAAGAGAAAGAAGCAAAAAAGAAGTAAGTGGTTTGATTCGTCTGATGGCCGAGAGCAGCTTGACATTCAGATAAGACAGAGTCCTACAATTAGCAAGATTGGACATGGCACATCTAAAAAGCAGCCCACAGACTTGCCTAAAAGTAGGCAAATGCTCAGCATGCACTATATTGAGCACATCTGATGCCACAGGGCATCCTCTGTATTGTATCTCTAACCTTACACCTTGTTATTTCAGCATTTCATTTTGCAGTTAGAGTAGATTTACTTTTCATTTTAAGTAGAATAATAAATAAAAGAAGAGTTTCTATTTTTCATGAGCTTAATGTTATATGATGATATTTGGATGGACGCTACTTATGTAATCTTGGTGTTGCTTGGATGCAGATTCTGGATTCTCACATTCCTTCAATGAAGCAACGTGTCCCCAAGTAGAGCCAGATGTTGACCACACTTTGTCAACTACCCCATAGCAGTACACCCCCATTTTTTCAAATGGGATTCGTCATGTTCGACGTGGTCGCGCCATTCAGATTCCATCATCAGTCAACAGACGACATTTTGTTATAAATGATGTAAACCCATTCTGCATGTTATGATGTAAATGATCTAAGTAAGACCATCAATGTATGTAACAACCTAGGTAAGCCTAGTATGTTGTTGATGATTTCTATCCTAGGAGGTTTTTTGTCTCACTGATTCACGTAAGTGATCCACAGAGTTTTTCCCTCCAGCCTCACCCCAAAGCTAGGGTGGATTTTGTCATCAGCATGCTAAGTGAGTCCTAGTGTTTTCTATCGAGTCATTGTAAAAGTAGTTTAAGCTACTTGGTCTACTAGATCATATTTTGAGTTGCAGAATTGGGTATTTATTTGAAGGTCTATACGAATGGGTATTCCCCCTTCATGTATGTAAATGTATTATCTCATGTATAGAGGGTTGGAAAAATAATTAAAATCCCCTCTCAGTCAATTAATTAAATTTTCTGGTCAATTAATTTAAAAAAAATCTTAAACCAGAAATTTAATTAATTTAGGGTCCTAAGTTAGGATTAAATCTTTAAAGGCAAAATTTGTGGGTCCTTGGAAAATGATTTTGAAAGCCCCAAGCCAAGGGAATATTGAGATTTTTAAGAAATATTGGACCCTTGGGCCTTGGTGGTTAAGTCAAGGTCAAAATTTTGGGGTAATTAACTCAAAAATAATATTTTTGAGTTAATTAAAATTGAATTAAATGATAAATTCGTTTTTTCCCCAAATTTATAATTTCAACACTCCTGATTAAAAGATGATTAAATCTTTTGGACGGTTGAGATTATTTTGACGAGGATCATTCAAACTAGCCGTTAGAGATTTTGTCCTATAAATTTAGAGGTCTTTGTCAGTTTTGAATCATTCGATCTCAGGATCGTGCACTTGTTCTTAGAAGTTCTTGTAAATTTTTGAGTAATAAAGCATAAAGACTTTGGGGTTACAAATTTTGATGTTCCTTCTAGGATCTATGTGGTGATTCATTTTTAAACTCTGCTACTTTGTTTGAATTTTTATGGTTGATGGCTTTCATGGATTAATCTGCATACAGGTATCTTGTGCAGTTTTCTGGGTTAATAAAATGACATTTTGATTTTTTCTGAGGGATCTCATGTTATTTTCTTAAATCTCTACCGATCTAAAGTTTAGATCTAAGTGTGCACGGAAATATTTTTTAAGATTTTGAGCGTCTGGGGAAGTCTTTGGTTGGACCAGCCGACTCTCAAATGACATAAATCTGAAAAGCTCATTATTTGTTAAATTCCAAGTCTATCTTACGAAATTGGTGGTTTTGCAGGGTTTTCTAGGGCTTGTGCCTCTCACTAAAATTTTAAATCTTTAAAAAATTGCGCTGAAATGGATTCAAATTTGGCCATGAGGGCCTCAGATTTGTAGATTAGTTTGTAAATTTGTAATTTTAAAGATTGTAAGGGTTTAATCATTTTCTTGGTGTGTATATCTTCTGGATCTGACTATTTTCTTGCAGATTGTGGGTTTAAATCAGAAATTTTTTTAAGATCTGAGGCAAATCCAGCCTCCAAGGGCCAGATCTGGCCTCAAATCCCCACTGTGGGCAAATCAGGACGTTATTGATTCAAAGAACTTTGAAAATCTGAATTTTGGAAAAAATTGAAGTTGCTGGACGTTTTTTATTGTACTGGGTTTTTTCCGTCTGCAAAAAACGCTGTCAAAAGCCTGTCCAGACATCACTCTGTTGCTTTTCAGCTCCTACGAATCCACCCTCATTCCTCTGCTGTCCAATTTCTTACCATCCGATCTGCTTGCCATCCGATCTGCAACACAAAAATTTCAAAACCGTCCAATTCATTCCCCTCTGTCCATCGACCTCGTTCTGCTCTTCCGTCTTGCAAAACCATTTCACGTTTTCCCCATACGAATATCCTCTGTCGTCCACCCATTTCCCTTAGCCGATGCATCGCTCTCCATATCCTTTGTCCGTCAACTTTCCTTACTTCTTCACGCCGTCACTGCCTCGTCCAGCTCTCATCTTTGTCGCAGTGATCTTTCCCTTCCCGTCGACGTCCCTACCTCCATCGTCCGTCAAAGTGCTCCATCTCCTCCATTCTTCACGCCATTGATCTGCTTGCCCTTCCTCACGCCGTCCAGTCAGTTCTTCCGACCTCGTCCTGAACCCTTCCTCTTCCGATCTGCAAAAAGCGACAAACAACTTCACGCTGACAGCGTTTAATTTCCTTTATTCGATTTCATTTAGATTTTAATGTCAGCGTTCAGTCTAAGTATGTACATTTTGCTTCGATTTTAATTTTAAATCTTAGTTTAGAAGTTTAGCATTTTAGGTATATTTTTCAGATTTCGATTGTGGTAGGTTTAAAAATTTTCGATGTTGTGATGTTAATTTAGTGTATAGTTAGGTTTTAGTTTTAGATTTCGATTGTTAAATTTAGATAGATTTAATTTTAGCATAGTTTTGGTTTAGTTTTAAATTTTATTTTTATTTTAGATTTAATTTAGTTTAACAACTTTTGTTTTAATCTAGTTTTGTTTAGATTTAGATTTAGATTTAGATTCTAATTTTTCTTAGATTAGAGTTTTAATTTAGAGTTAGATTTTTTTTTAATTTGAAAATAATAATAAAAAAATAAAAAATTCCAAAAATTCTAAAAAAATCTAGAAAATACAAAAAACATAAAAAAAAATTTCAAAAAATTTCTCTATAGTCAAATAAGCCTCAATTTTTATCTGAAGTTTGACTGTGGAGTATTTTAATTTTCGAATTGGGTTATATTGGAATCTCTTAATTTCGGAAATTTTTTAAGTATCTGGCATTTATCTCAATGATCGTTTCATGATAAGCTTTGTTGATTGGCTCAAGTATCTTAATAAATGATCGTGGCACTTTCTATTGAATATCATTGTGGTCATTTAGCAGCAGTTATACATCCAATACTTATCTTTAATTGCATAACGGGATCTTGTTTGACTCCATAAGGCACTGGTTTTAACATAATCAATCTGTGAAATCTCGTTAATTTTATCAAGTATTTGGTGTTTTCGCTGTGTCTCCTGGATTCTTGTCCTTCATTTCTTTTAGGGTCTACCTTCCTTAGCTTGCAAGGAGACAGCTTAGATAGAGAGATTGGGGATAAAGGTGACAGCCCCTGATCTGAGTCGTTGTCGCGGTGCCTAGACAATCTGTGCGACAACACACACATTGGGGAACCTTCTAGTTTTCAGGAAGCAGCTCAACACCAGGTGTGGGTAGATGCAATGGTGGAAGAGTACAGATCAATCATGACGAATGATGTCTGGGAAGTGGTCCCCAGATCTCAGGAGAGATCAGTTGTAGGATCAAGGTACAAGGTCAAGTATGCTGCAAATGGCAACATCGAGAAATTTAAATCCAGGTTTGTGGCTAAGGGGTATGCTCAGAAGGAACGGATAGATTATGAAGAAACCTTTGCCCAGTAGCCAGATATACCTCTATTAGATCCGTGATATCCCTTGCTGCGCAGATGGGATGGGAGATTCACCAGATGGACGTCAAGATTGCGTTCTTGAATGGGGTGATAGATGAAGAGGTGTATATTTAACAACCAGAAGGCTTCGAGACGCATGATCAGAAGACTCATGTGTGCAGGCTTAAGAAAGCCATGTATGGACTAAAGAAAGCTCCTAAAGCCTGGTATGGTCGAATTGACAGTTACTTGCAGAAGATGGGATTCGTCAAGAGTGACGCAGATCCCAATCTCTACTATCTAAGGGTAGGGAGTGAGCCCCTGATACTGGTTCTATATGTGAATGATCTATTTCCGACAGGATCATCGAGGCTCATCACAGACTGCAAGAAGAATTTGGCTACGGAATTTGACATGAAGGATCTAGGGCTAATGCACTGTTTTCTGGGGTTGGAAATTTGGCAGCAGAAGGGGGAGATCTTTCTTGGTCAAGAAAGATATACCACAGAGATTCTGAAGAGATTTTAAATGGAGGATTGTAGACCCATGACGACTCCAATGATCACCAACTAGAAGAAAATCGACACGTCCGAAGATGATGAGGTTGATCCTACTCTATATAGGCAGCTCATAGGATCATTGATGTATCTAGTAAACACAAGGCCAAACATTTGTTATGATGTAAATACCCTCAGTCAGTTCATAGTAGAACTTATGAGGGTTCATTGAGCAGCAGCCAAGCATGTTCTTAGGTACCTTCAAGGAACAGTCAAGCTTGGATTGAGGTACACCCGTAGCAGTGATGTCAGGTTGCAGCAAGAAACAAAAATCTGTGGCACTGAGCTCGACAGAGGTTGAATATATGGCAGCTAGCATAGCTTCATGTGAGGCCACATGGCTTCGGAAACTGCTTGTGAACCTACTAAAGAAAAAAATGGAAGGGACCAGTATCTTATGTGATAATCAGAGTTGCATCAAGCTCTCTGAAAATCCTGTGTTTCATGATCCGTCGAAGCACATTGACATCAAGTGTCACTTCATCAGAGACTGTGTACAACGTGGAGTTGTGCAGTTACAGTACACTCCAACAGGGGAACAAGTGGCAAACATTCTCATGAAGGCTCTGGGAAAGACTAAGTTTGTCTACTTCAGAGAGAAGATGGGGATGATCAAGAATCCATTCCAGTAGCAGGAATAGATAGGATCATGATTCAGAGGGAGCTGCAGTACAGATGCAGCAGTGACAGTGTCATGGGCAGCAGTATAGAAGGCAGCAGCGCAGCAGATGAGGGGCAGCGTTCAGAGATCAGCAGCGCGGAGGATGCTTCAGAAGCAGAACAGCATGCAACAGGCATATTGCTAGAACACTTTCCTCGCTAAGAGGGAGTGTTGATTTTTGTAGCATTGGAAAGTGTTCTAAGTTTCAAAATTTGTGAGGAGACTTGGACATCAATATTCCAAAGAACCCAGAAACCATTTGTGGAAATTCCACTCGGTTCATGTCTTATTAAAATAATTAATTATTTTAATGGAGACCCTAAGTCTAAACTTAAGGAAATTAAATAATTAAAGGATATTAATAAGATAGAATGTGAATCTTCTAGAAAACTACGATCAAGTCAAGTTTTAATCTTAGCAGTTGGTTAGACTTCTAATCTGGGTCGTTGATTCATCAATGAGAAGATTATAAAAGAAGGCTTGAGGGTCATTTGGAAATAAGTCAGGCATACACTCAGTACCCAAAGGAGATCAATTCTGAAAGAATAGAATTCGATCTCAGTGGGAGAGTTGCAGGGCGGAGAGTTGCAAGCGCAGAAGGAGAAGGAGGGAGTCAGCAGCGACTGAACTCAAGGACAGAGGGACGTAGTGGGTCACAGGAGGCAGCACAGGGCTACTGCGCAGTGATCCCACACAAAGCCTATGCAAACTTACGCAAACCAGCACAAGGACTGCGCAGAAAAACACACAGACAAGCACGAATGAAGCAGAGGTTGATCAGGGTGTCCGGAATTTGTCGGGAGGAGCCGAGAATTCTGTCTCATGTGTTTTCAAATTTTATCTACCAATATATTCCTTGTAAAGATTCATTTGCTGAAGAATATTAATTAAACCCTCATCTGTTGCACCAGTTTTCCCACATTGGGTTTTTCCGGGGACATTTGTCCAAAAATAACTATGTGCATGTGATTGGTTCTTATTCTTATGTTCTTCACTATTTACTTCTCTGCATATATAATTGTGAATGTTGCAGTAGTATTTATTTCAAAGTTTACTGATAGATTTTTGTAAATAAGTTATTGAAATAATAAGTAGGAGAAATAAATCTATCACTGCAACTGTAAAATTTCATATTGAAAATTTCACAGAAAGTTATTCCAAGTTGTGGGGACGTAGTACAGCGTAGGCTGATGCAGTGACTGCACAAAGGTAGCACAAAGCAACTCATCTTGAGCCAAGGTCAATGTCGAATCGCCAGTGGGAGTGAGATTTTTCTCACTAGACTGTCAGTTATTTCTCTGTATGATTTGCTTGATTTGAGCAACCATAGATTTGTACTCAGATTTACCACTACATGATAGTCAAACCCTCAGCTGTTGCACTGGTTTTCCCGAGTTGGATTTTTCCGGTGACTTAGTCCAAAAATAATTGTGTATTTATGTGTGTGTGTGTGTGTGCATCTATTCTTCCAGCATTATTTTTCTTCCACAGTATTTTATTTGTGAAGACTGCAGTGTATTAGTTTCGATATTTACCGTAGAACACAGTAAATAATTTGTTCAATTATTTAACAAATAGAAGAAACTAAATCAGTTGTCGCAGTATGATTCGGGGTTTCCGAATTTTCACACTTCAAACATGCATTCTTAATCTTTCACACAATCATCTAGCTATATGTACAATGGGCTTGCAATTTGACCAATTACAATCCTTCATCCTTTTAAGAGTATTATTTCCAAAAAATATGGAATATATGCTAATCCTTGTCATAATGCCTTTTTCCAAGAACCTCCTAAAGTGATGGTTCTTATAGGATCTTGAGGATCCACCTTGGCAAAATGACTACCTCTAACATAATGTTACACAATTTATGGATGAACATTATGCAAAATGGTCCCAAATTCTCATTCTTGAAATCCGAGATTATTCTTGTAAAGAAATTCAACCATGTAGACTCACAATATGCTACTATCACATGTTTTTATCTATGATGCCATACTAAAACAAGATTTCATAATAATACATGCTTATTCCTTAGATGAACTTGATAGTATCAATTTCTTCGGGGTCCTTACAGTTCCCTCTTTCCATCATGCTTATCATTACAAGGACTGTCTTTCTTATCCATCCTTTTCATTTTGTTTCCTTCATTATGTACCTGCAACATTCACCGACAAGTACAACCAAGCAAAATATATGCAAGTACAAGAGCATGATGACGATCTGGGGTTTCCATGGTTTTTATAGAGGGTATTCTCCTGGGATTCTTAGACACAAACCTTAATTTCTTGATATTTCCCTTGGAAACATCAGCCCTAGGGTTTTGATGTCATATCCTAGATTTCATCCAATTCCTCCCCTTGCTAAAGTTTATCATATACCTTAGATTATCTGCAAACCCTAGAAGTCAAGAGTTACGGTTTCTACGAGGGAACAATCAGATTAGGGTTAGGTTTTTTTTCACTAAACTAGGGTTTTCTAGTCCAAGTCCCATCTAGGGTTACTAGATATCAAAACTTGCAAAGGTTCTAAACCCTAGACTCTAGCCATACAAAGCATGTCATAAAACCATAATTACATAATAGACCCTTTAAAACTTTGAAGTGCACGTAGAACAAATTTGTACATGCCTCAAAGATTCGATGACTCGTTCCTTCAACAAAAGTTCCCATACCTTTTGTCTTGAAGAGTCTACTGCATAAAGCTTAGTCAAATTATCTTATCCAAATTTTTCCTCCATTGTAGGCTTGTTCCAAGATTCTTGACAGCATACAAGAATCTTTCAAGATGCTCTTCCCAAGGTACCAATTTGTTGCTCCTTGGAATTCTAGTTAGAAATGTTGATTTTTGTAGCATCGAATGTGCTCTAGCCTCGATATTTTGTAGAGAGGCTAAGATACATGCATTCTCCAGACCCAGAAATCGGTTGGGAAAATTCCACCTAGAAATGATTTAATTAAAATAATTAATCATTTTTAATGTATTCCTAAGTCTAAACTTAGAAAATGTGATTAATTAAAGGGTATTAATTAAATCAGGTGTGAATCTTCTAGATAAAGGCATGGATCGAGTCCAAGTTAATCTTTGCCATCGATTAAGATCTAATCATGGTCGTTGATACCTCAACGAGAGATTATAAGAAAAAACTCGATGGGCACTTGGAGAACACACCAATGCAGATACTCAATTGCCCAAGCAGATCGATTTTCTCAGCAGTTGAAGTTCGGCGAGAGAAAATCAAGTAAGGGTGAGTTGCAGGTGAGAGAGAGAGGGCAGAAAGAATTCTGGAAAGGGAAGCACAGATGAGGGACGCAGTTCATCAAGCACTGCGCAGTCACTGTGCAGAGGATGATGCAGTGAGGCCAGCGTAAGGGCAGAAGGTCCTCTTCGAGGTCAGGAAAACGCAATGGAGTGAGAGAAATCCATCAGTAAAATTCTCCCAGTGGTTCTTCCTCTACTATTGTTATCCGGTATCTTGTACATGAATTATTGTTGAAGATTAATAAAGAAACCCTCATCTGCTGCACCAGTTTTCCCACATTTGGTTTTTCTAGGGGCAATTGTCCAAAAATAACTGTGACAATGTGTTTATATGTGTGCTAGTATTTTCCTTGCATTTATTTTCCACAATATTTAATTTATGAAGGCTACAACATATATGTTTCGATATTTGTCGTATATAACAGCAAATAATGTGTTAAAGTAATTTTAACAAATAGAAGAAATAATATCAGTTGCTACAGTAGGATTCGGGGCAACCGAATTTTCACATGGTATCAGAGCTCAGATAAGGAGCAGGAGAGCTCAGGTGCAGAAGGGAAAAAGGAGCATCGTAGCACTGCGTGAGAAGATGCTCGAAACCCCCACGATGTTGCGCAGTCCATTGGCCAGGCAGGCAAAATTTAGTGGAAAAATTACTTGTCTGAGTGAGAATAAAATTTCCTGATCGAAGGTTGTCAAAGGCAGAGGGAGCAGTCGTGTTTCTTTTGCAGAGCAGATTTCCAGCTAGGACGTAGTATTTTGCAGTTGCAAAATCAGTGTTGGCAAGGAAAATAGCACAAAAAATCATGGATAGTCAAGATACCTTAGAATTATCTTCCATGTTGGAATAAAAGTTTGCATGTTTGTCAGGTTCAACATCAACTGGTGTCTGGTATATTGATAGCGGAGCTTCAGCTCACATGACTGGAGTACCAGAGTATTTCTATAGCTATCAAGAGGAGCATATGGACTTCCAGGTCACTATAGGCAACAGAACCAAGTGTACTCCAGTAGGGAGAGGAACCATATATTTTCAGACGGGAGCAAGAACCAACACCAACACCACTAATGTGTTGCATGTGCCAGGATTGGGTATGAACCTAATTTCAGTGTCCCAGTTCCAGGACAAGGGCTACGATGTATACTTTGTAGGAAAGAAAGTGTATGTCAAGCATCCCAGCTGGAAGAAGGTGAGATAGATTGGAGCTCGAAGCAACAGGTTATATAGGTTGAAGATCGGTTATCCAATGGCACTGATAGGCAGTAATAATAGCAGTGGGAAGGAGCTAAACGAACTATGGCATCCAGTTCTCACCACTGAGCATGATGATGTATGCAGAGGATGCGTACTTGGGAAGTACGCAAAGGCAGTATTTCCCAGAAGTGACAGCAAAGAAAATGGCGTGTTGGGATAGATACACTCAGATATTTGTGGCCCAATGTCCACCAGAGCTCTTAGCGGTGGCGAGTATTTCATCACCTTTATTGATGACCACTCCAGGAAAACCTGGATCTATTTCTTAAAGACCAAGGATGAGGTCTTTGATCGGTTCAGAGAGTTGAAGGCTCTCGTAGAAAACATGACAGGGAAAAAGATCAAGGTACTATGTGTCCAGATAATGGTGGAGAATACACAGATAAAGACTTCATAGAATTCTGCGCAAGGGAGGGTATCAAAAAAGAGTGGACAACTCCATATAATCCACAAAAAAATGGAGTAGCGGAGCGGAAGAACAGAACAATAGTCGAGGCAAGGTACTTGGATTGCGGGAGCCCAGCAGCGGACGGGAAGCGCGAGCGGAGCGGGAAGCGCCATTTTTAGAAAGCTTAGTGCAGAGTTCCGGTTCGGAGTGTTTATATATATATATATATATATTATAGTTTTGATGCATATATGTCTAACAAAAACATGTAGAATGATGAATTAGACATAAAAAAACATAAAAACATAGATTGAATCATATAACATCAATCATCTGAAGTTAAAATCTTCATCAACCAAGCCCACAAGTTGGAAGCATACAACATATTGACTCTTGAGTCTCGCAAATCATCAATGTTGAAGGTTTCAAGCTTTCAAAATTCAATATAACATTTATCATCATTGATTTCAAATTTCAATATCTAACATTTTTCATCATTGATTCATTGATTTCAAAATTCAATATACATTTATCATCATTGATATATAACATTTATCATCATTGATTCATTGATTTCAAAATTCAATATATAGCATTTATCATCATTGATATTATATAACATTTATCATCATTGATTCATTGATCACCATATAACTTTCATGAAGCATCATATTCATAATTCATAATGACTTGTAAACAGTAAACTTATAAATGCCAACTTCAAAGTTTCACCCTTCAAATTCAAACTTCAAACTTAAATTGTCATTAAATATATGAAATCAGAAAGAGTCAAGTTTCAACTGTTCAACTGTCAACAACAAATAGAAAATAGTAAACAACAAATATATTTTATCTGGCTGGCCCCTTGCCACGCCCATGAGAAATGTCTAATTTTTGTGAGCCACGAGGAAATGTTGGTCTTCTAGTACTCTCAGGAGTACCATGACCACGACTAGAAGGTGGAGGCCTGCAAAGGAACAACAGTGTGATATCGAGGAGTGGCACTGGCACTGGCACTGGCACCCGCACTGCTACCAGTAGATGGTGGGACTGGCCCTGTGTGTGGCAGTGCTGCTGATGCTTCATCATCATCCCTATAAAGTTCTGCTTCCAATTCTTCCAGATGTAACGTGCCGTCCTCCAAATTATCATCCTCTAGGTTGTTGTCCCAGACTCTGTATGATTGATCCTCATTTGCCCGATCACAGTAATGGCTCAACAACCTCAAGTTATAATGCACATAAACCAAGCTTTCAGCTCGGTTTTCATTCAACCTGTTTCTTCTCACATTGTGTATAAAGTTGTAGGTGCTCCAACACCTCTCTGCAGAATAAGTGTTCACAACCTGTGAGAGAACTTTTTTAGCCAACTTTGGCAAAAGTCCCATGCCACCATATGCTTCCCACCATGTGAGAGCATCAAATTTGTCCCTGTCTTCCATTGCATGGAAAGAACCAAAGTTAGCAGTGCAACTGAAGTATTTGCCTAATTCAAGGCGCAATCTAGCACACTCTTCCCTGTCGGGTACCAACTTGTCCAATGCCTTCATGTACCCCTCTTGTACCTTTGGATATGTGTGAGGTTTCACCCTAACCCCACCTCCAAGTGCAGTTTGGCCCAACCAAGATGGAGAGTAATATTTTGGCATAAGGATATATGCCAAAGCATGTAGTGGAACATTGAGTTTATTCCACCGTGCACACACACAGTCATGAATCATAGCATACAAGTTGGGATCATTATCCTTAACAATATCTTTTATTTGCCCCAACATGTTGTCCATCTGCTCATAAACCTCTTCAATCACTGGTTTATCAGTATCTGCAAACCGAATCATGTTATAAATGGGCTTGGTAAAATTCAAAATTTCCCTCACACATGCCCAAAACAGAGGGTCAAGGGCGGTCTCCTCCACATGTTCGAAACCTTGCCTGTCAACTATTGTTGCTGCCCTGTCCTTTAATAGCTGCCAGTGTGGGCTTGATACCATTGTAGCCAATGACTCTCTTACCTTCAAAAGGCGCTTGAAGGTGAGGTAATAGCTAGCAAATCTAGTTTTTGCTATCTTCAACAACTCCAATTTGGAGTGAGTACAGAAAAGCCCATGGGTATTGCTATGATTTGTAATAAATTTTATCATTTTTTTACCTCGTACAAATCACCAAGCCATTTGAATTGAGGTTGTTTGTTTTTTATGATATCATGCATCAAAAGGTTCATTGTGTGAACCAAACACCCAGACCAAAAAATGTTGGGGTATCTATCCTCAATAATTGCTCCTGCTGCCTTACAGTTAGCAGCATTATCAGTGATGACCTGTATGACATTGTATGGCCCAGTCTTTTCAATTATATCAAGTAATGGTTCTACAATGTTAATGTCGGTTTTGAATTTGTCTGAATAATCATATGCTGCCAGGAAGATTGCACCACTAACCGACACAGCCAAAACACTTATCAATGGTTTTCCTTTTACATTGGTCCATCCATCAGAGACAATGGACACCCCATGCTCATTCCACGAATTTGTCATTCTAGCCAAAGAATGGTTTATTTTAGCTTTTTCATGATCAAGACCCACGATTCTGGCCTTGTCATACCCAGGGCTCCTGTATCCTTTGGGGGCATCATTAATGGCAGAAACCATTTCATGCCAATAAGGTGAGCGAAGAACATTGAATGGCACCCCACATGCATATAGAAACCGGTAAACTTTTGAATCCACATCATTCCTACACCCTTCGTCCAAGAAATCGGATATGGTTTTACGCCTTAATCCAGTGCCACTGCCTCCAAAACCACTGGCATGGGTGGAAGTTGAACTTGTTTGTCCATGACGTGTTGGGCCTGAATCAACGAAACCCCTAGATCTTTTAGATGATCTCTGTAGGGCAACCCCCTCTTCCTTCCTATATATCTCTCTCTGCGGTGCTGGCACATAAGGACAAACTTTGATTCCAATATTTTTAGTTCCATCCCCTAGCATTATCCCACAAAGGTGCCTTCTCGCACGGGTGTATGAACCATGGTATTGTTTATTGCAATGGGGGCAAATAAATTTAGTGGTTCCACCACCTTTCCCTCCTTCCATTTTCTGAACATATTTCCACAAAGGTGTCCGAGTTTGGTCTCGTTTAGTTGGGGAATCTGTGTCCTCAGGTTCTCCACTCCCCACTTCCTCCTCAACATAATCCTCCTCCTCTTCAGGATTTTCTTCAGATCCACCATAACCCTCCTCTTCATCCTCCTCTTCTCTGATTTGCCTCTTTCTTCTAGCACTCTCCAACACCATTATCACAAAGAAAGAAACCAACATGAGGAAAATCCCTAGCCATATAGCCATGATGGAAACAAGTTTCAAGTTTCTAGCCTGCAAAACAAATGGAAAAATGCCAAATGGGAATAGGAAATGCAACATAGGAAAAAAACAATTCATTTTTTAAGTTTTAAATCCAATAAAATGCAACATTCAAGAAAAATTCAAGTTTTCATTTTTAAACAATTTAACAACCTACAAATTCATCCTAGAAAATACAATATTGGATTAGAAGTCCTACCTCTTTCTTGCAATCCTCCTGTTGCCTTGCTCCTTGCTCTCCTTGTCTCTTCTTGCTCTCCTTCCTTGCTCTCCTTGTCTCTTCTTGCTCTCTCTCTCAACACTCAACAAACGATAAAAACCAAAATGAAACCTCCCCCCCCTTATAAACAAATCGTTTTTTCACTTAAAAAAATTTGCGCGCGACGGGAAGCGTTTTTTGTTCCGGGGAGCGTTCGGGAGCGAACGCTCCTCGATCGCTTCCGGCGTTTAAAAAAATGCTCAGAAAGCGTTTTTAAACGCGGAAAGCTAGAAAGCAGCAAAGAAGCCTTCTGACGTCCGAAAAGGTAGGGAGCGTTTCGCAGACCAACGCTCCCCTCGAGAAGCATTTCGAGTGCGTTTACGAGCGTTTTCAAAACGCTCCCACGAGACGCGTTTCGGAAGCGAAGGAACGAGGGGGGGGGGTTGAAGCTTCCCGCAGCCCAGTCGAGGCAACAAATGCTATGTTATATGACCAGGATTTCCTAGATTTTTAAGGGGCAAAGGCATGCAACACAGCGGTGTACATTCTAAACAGAAACCCTCACAGAGCATTGGGGAAGAAAACGCCAGAAGGGGTCTTCACAGGGAAGAAGTTGGAAGTAAGTCATCTAAAGATATTCGAGAGTGTGGCTTATTGCCACATTCTAGACAAGAAGCGCGGTAAGTTGGATCAAACTGCAGATAAGGGGTACCTCGTAGGGTATAGCGAGACCTCAAAAAAGGCATACAGGATCTACATTCCTAGCAGCAGGAAGATTGTAGTAAGGCGAGATGCAAAGTTCATGGAAGGTAGAGCTTTCAGAAGATCTCGAGAGATGCCTGCAGGTGATCAGTTAGCAAATGCTCCATTAGTCCAATAGCAACAGGGACAACGGGTAGGACAAGCAGGAGGACAGTCACAGGGATCAAGTACAGTAACCAGTACCAGTATTTCCTCTGGAGTAGGAGATCCAGGTAGTTCTCAGCAGATGGAACAGCAAGAATAGGAGGAGGAACTGATTGAACCTCCCACCATTAGTGGTAGAACCAGTAGGGAAGTACGTCAGACCATGAGGGTCGCAGAGGAGTTTGTCAGAGCTCCTAGAACTGACAAAAGGTAGCGTAGACAGCTTGACAAATACCAAGCTTTGGTAGCTTAGGTTGAAGAACCCTCCAGTTTTCAGGAAGTCATGCAACATCAAGTGTGGGTGGATGTCATGGCAGAAGAATATAGTTCTATCATGACTAATGATATCTGGGAAGTAGTGCCTAGACCAGAGGATAGATCAGTTGTAGGTTCAAGATGGATCTACAAGATCAAGTATGCAGCAGATGGCAGTGTAGAGAAGTACAAGGCTAGATTCGTGGCAAAGGGGCATGCACAAAAGGAAGGGATAGACTATGAAGAGACCTTCGCCCCTGTTTCCAAATATACCAATATCAGATTTATTGTATCCATAGCAACGCAGATGGGATGGGAGATTCACCAGATGGACGTCAGGACAGTATTCTTGCACGGGGTGATAGAAGAAGAGGTGTATATCGAGCAGCTTGAAGGCTTTAAGATTCATTAGAAGCACACTCATATGCAAGTTGAATAAAGCCCTATACAGGCTCAAGCAGGCACCCAAAGCATGGTATGGTCGAATTGACGGTTATTTACAGCAGTTGGGATTCATGAAGAGTGATACAGATCTCAATCTCTATTATTTGATGGTGGAGAATGAGCCTCTCATTCTGGTTATGTATGTGGATGATCTGTTTTTAACAGGATCATCAAGGCTCATAAAGGATCGCAAAAGAAACCTTGAAGCAAAATTCGACATGAAGGATATGGGGATGATGCATTATTTTCTAGGATTGGGAGTATGGCAAAAGAATGGAGAGATCTTCCTTGGACAAGGGAGATATGCTACAGAGATTCTAAAGAGATTCAGAATGCAGGATTGTCGACCCATGGTAACACCCATGATCACCAATTGGAAGAAGATAGATGCATCGAGAGACAAGGAAGTCGACCCTACCTTGTACAGACAGCTCATTGGGTCTCTCATGTATTTGGTCAACACCAGGCCAGACGTTTGTTTCACTGTCAACACCCTTAGCCAGTTGAAGGTGGAACCGAAAAGGGTACATTGGACAGTAGCTAGGCACATTCTTAGATATGTGCATGGGACAGTCGGATATGGGTTGAAATATACTTGAGGAGATGAAGTCAGATTGAGCAGATTCACAGATGCAGAGTGGGCAGGTAGCTCAGTAGACCAGAAAAGTACCTCAGGGTACTGTTTCAGCGTTGGATTAGGGATGGTCCCTTCATGCAGCAAGAAGCAGAGTCAGTAACACTGAGCTCAGCAGAAGCTGAATATATGGCAGTCAGCACAGCTACGTGCGAAGCGATTTGGCTTAGGAAATTGCTAGTGAGGTTGTTCATAAAGAGGATGGGAGCCACCAGTGTTTATTGTGATAATCAAGGTTGTATTAAACTCTCTTAGAATCCAGTATTTCATGATAGGTCGAAACACATTGATATCAGATGTCATTTCATCAGAGACTGTGTTCAGCGTGGGGCAGTCCAGCTACAGTATGTTCCCAAAGGAGATCAGGTAGCAAACATACTCACAAAAGCTCTAAGTAGATCTAAGCTCATCCAGTTCAAGGAACATATGGGTATGGTAGAGAACCCGTTTCAGTAGCAGAAACAGATGGATTCTTAGTTGGAGCAGCAACAAATGAGAGGGAGTTGCAGTGCAAATGTAGTAGTTGGCATCAGTATACAAGGTCAGCAACAGTACAGATGCAATCAGAGTTGCGCAGTGGTTGATGGGCAGTGAGACTAGACATCAACGGCGCAACAGGAAATGGTGCAGAATCAGAGTGATGCTTCAGTGGGTCATAGCACAAGAGCACAGTCCTCACTAAGAAGGAGTGTTGATTTTTGTAGCATCATATGTACTCTAGCCTCAAGATTTTGCAGAGAGGTTAAAACACATGCATTCTCCAAGACCCAGAAATCGTTTGGGAAAATTCCACCTAGAAATGATTTAATTAATATAATTAATCATTTTCAATGTATTCCTAAGTCTAAACTTAGGAAATGTGATTAATTAAAGGGTATTAATTAAATCAGGTGTGAATCTTCTAGATAAAGGCATGGATCGAATCCAAGTTAATCTTAGCCATCGATTAAAATCTAATCATGGTCGTTGATACCTCAACAAGAGATTATAAGAAGGAACTCGATGGACACTTGGAGAACACACCAGTGCAGATACTCAGTTTCCAATGCAAATCGATTTTCTCAGTCGCTTAAGTTCGGCAAGAGAAAATCGAGTTAGAGGGTGAGTTGCAAGTGAGAGAGAGAGGGCATCAACAATAGTCCGAGAGGGCAAGAAGAATTCTGGAAAGGGCGGCGCAGAGGAGGGACACAGTTCATCAAGCACTGCGTAGAGGATTACATAGTGAGGCCAACATAAGGGCAGAAGGTCCTCTTCAGGGTCAGGAAAATGATGTGGAGTGAGAGAAATCCATCGATAAATTTCTCTCAGTGGTTCTTCCTCTAGTTTTGCTATCTGGTATCTTGTACATGAATTATTGCTGAAGATTGATAAAGAAACCCTCATTTGTTGCACTGATTTTCCCACATTAGGTTTTTCGAGGGAGAATTGTCCAAAAATAACTATGTCAATGTGTTTATATGTGTGCTAGTATTTTCCTTGCATTTACTTTCCACAGTATTTGATTAGTGAAGGTTACAGCATATATGAATCATGAAGAAACATTTATGAAAACACCTGAGATAGTTTTCCCCTAGTCACTAGAGAAATTTTGACACCCTAGCGAACCTCCAAACTCCACTGCGTCCTCTTCTGCGTGACGACTGCGTCCTCTGTTGTGTTGCCTCTCTGTGTTGTCCCTCTGCGCTGTCTCTCTGCTGCTCTACGTCCCTCCTCCTCGGTCTCTGACTACGATGATACCCTCCTCTTCCTTCACCCTGCAACTCTCCCTTTGAAATCGAACTCTTCTCCTAGAGTATTGACTTCCCTCGGATTACTGAGTATTTGCCTGGTGTATATCCAACTAACCCACAAGTCTTCATTTATACTTTTCCTGTTCATAAATCAACGGTCGTGGTCTATTCTTTAATCAACAGCTAAGATTAAAACAGACCTGATCCTCGTCACTTAGAAGCTTCTCACCCACATTTATATTAATTCAATTTAATTATTTTAATTGCCTAAGTTTTAACTTAGGCTCCAATAAATTAACTTAATTATTTGAATAACATTCATTCCTAGTGGAATTTCTCCAAACGATTTTTGGGTCTTGGAGATCTCATGTGTTCTAGCCCCTCCACAAAATTTCAGAGCTAGAGCACATCCGATGCTACCCAAAGATCAACAATTTGTTACCTTGCACATCAGAACATTGATGATTATCCTTTTATCATTTCTCCCAAATCTCATAATTGAGATTCTATATGACCTTCTTTACTGCATCTTCAAAGAATATATCTTCTAGCTTATCATATATTTCTTTGATGTCTCCACTTCTGCTCCATAGAGATGAGAGGACCTTTGACTGATTTCATAAGAATTCTTTGAGTCCTTCGATCCCTTTACATGTATTTAGATAGTGCTAGACCTTTTGAGAGTTTTCCATAGATATGATCAATGACTTCACTTCCTTCGAGGATTATGTTTGTCCTCCTTTTTACATGCAAGAAACTTCTACGACCCAACCAGCTTATAGATCTTCTTGCAAATACAAAGTCATTTTATCAAATTTAATTATAGAATAAAAAATACTTACTTGACAAGTGAAGAAGAAATCTTCACCTTGATCACTTTGATGATGGTTGAAGAAGATGTATTGATGCTTCCTCAGATGATCTTCTTCAAGGATAAGAATGAGATCCTTGCCGCAATGGTAGGGAGCTTTGCCTTATTGCCTTCTCCCCTTCAAGATACATTGACTTCTTTGGTAGTGAATGAATGTAGATCAGAAATGATTCTCTACACTTTGGAGTATGGACTGCCTTGCTTCGTAGATCTCTTCATCTTGATGAGGGTCTTTGGAATCCAATACTTCTTGTTGGTGAAGACTTCTAGCTACCTTGATTTGATTGATGATCCAAAGACTTCTTCTTGAGGTAGACTCTTCTACTTCAATGTAGATTCTTTACTTTGTTGTTGATATAATGTGACTGCGCCTATTGCACTTGATTTTAGCACTGAGATCTGTCTTATCTTTGTCATGATCCAAAGTCTTACTGAAGTTGTTTCTTTTACTGTGATTGCCTTGAGAAAACGTTGAGATCATATCATTCCGAGATTACAGTGTTTGCACATGACTCATCTTTACTAAAGGAGCAATGAATTATGATAGCATTAACATATAGCACCAAAGTGTGTAATTGCAGCAGTATTTATAGAAAATACTGAACCTGAAGTAGTATTGAGATATCGTGCTAAGATAGTGAGGAGAGGTTTTGCATTTTGATGTCTTTCTTTTATTTTTTTGTGGCCATGATATGCTCTTTTTGTTTCTTTTTGCTGCATCAACTTCCTAGGGAAAAGTTTTCAGGCCCTACCCAGGTATGTGGACATATGGGTGCCAAATCCGAAAGAGCTCATGACAAGTTGAATCCGAAGGATGGAGGTGAGATATGGGCTTGTAATGTAAGATGGAACGTAATAATTATGATATAGGGAAAGATGGAACTACGCTATCTCATTCGGGGATTCCCAAGTAGTGCCCCTCCTATACCCAAAGGGCCTTAAGGGAGGTCCCATTGGACTAGAATCAAAGGTCAACCCCCCATTTAAGGTGAGAGAACAAGATCATGGTGTAATATCCCCAAAGGGAAATAACCAGTAATAAACAGAAAATTGCCAGACAGATATAGAAAGTACAATGCTAAATCAGATCACTGAACAATTGCCCATAGGATTCCAGAAAACTGAGCCATTTTATTAATTTGAAAGTACATGGAGAGGAGTACAAGAAAATCAGAGTAAGTGCACCTATCCTTGCCCTAGGCAAGTGGAGACCCTCTCAGACAGAATAATGGCTGCAACAAGGACAGCGTCCTAGCTGCTCTGAAGACTGAAGACTGTAAAACAGCTGATCTCAACTCCAAAACCCTCACCAATGGAAAACGCTGTCTCTGCTAGTGACAGCGCAGAAACAGATGAAGCACTAGGCACCAAAACCTCCAGACAGATAGATCAGCTACTGCATGCTAGGAAAACGCTGTTGAGCCCTCTCACACAAGCCTGCTCCTCAGATCAGCGTCCTACCTAGTGGATTCGTCCCGATTGTTTGACCATTGATCTCGGCTTCCAATCGACCATGGCCCGATCCCTCCCCGATTCGTTGGCCTCCTCCTAGATCAGATCTGCTACCAAACCTCCAGATCTATGCTGGATCTGACAATATGTCTTCAGATCTGCAGCCTCCAAGGCTGGATCTGATGTTATCTCTTCAGATCTAGGCTAGATCTGCCAATATCTCCTCAGATCTGCAATCTCCCAAGCTGGATCTAGTGCTATACCTTCGGATCTGCAACATACAAAACTAGATCTGCAAATATCTGCTCAGATCTACCCTCTCCAAGGCTGGATCTATCAATGGCTTTCAGACCGTGATCCTCCTCTTCGTAATCGGGACAAATACCCTCACTCCCCGAAGCCGATTCGCGTCCTTCCTCCCCCGATACGCCGCTTTCTCTCGCCCGTATCCGGGATCGTCCCTCCCCCGGTGACACGTCCTCACTCTCTCCCCCAAAGCCGACTCGCGTCCTCTCTCCCCAGCAGTAAATGCCGGGCCCTTCCTCTCCCCCCCGAACTGCGCAGCCACAAGAGGGCTTCTTCCTCTCCAGATCTGCACCAGAAACTGCTGCTACTTTGCTGCTGGAACTGAAAAGTGTACTCAGAACAAACCTTACTAGGGCGGGCACTCGAAGCCCTCTGGGTTACAGAACTGTAAATAACCTACTGTGCGGCACTCCCAAGTCCTCGAGGCTAAGGGTGAGATCCTGACCGAGACACTGCACCAAACAAGGTCACACCCACCACCCAACCTACGTGCCGGGCTGTTACTTAAGTCTAGCTATCAATAATAATATCAAAATCATGAATGATCCAAATGAGGTGAGAACCTCTCCTTTTATAATGCCAAACTCCCTCCAAAACTTAACTCTCCTTTGACCTGCGGCGCAGTTGACCTTGGGTCAGCGTGAGGCCTCCCCTCATATACGTGTGGACCCCCAAGGCCCCCTCTTTAAGTTATAACGTTAATCAACTAGGAAAACACTTTATTTTATAAAGTGAGGTGACTAAAGTGAGGTGACCCCTCTTATTCTCACTTTATTTATTATTTCCAACTAAAGCGGCAAAATTAAACAGAAATGAAATATTCCAATTAGCAAGGCTAATTGGGAATATTACAGTCTCCCCCGGCAAAACGTTGCTTGTCCTCAAGCAACTGAAGTGATGGATGCTGTAAAGTCTGCTCACTCTCCCCAGTGGCATCCTCATCTGGCAAAAATGGCTTGTTCTCAAGCAATGCTTGAACAAGCCTACTCTCTAGCTGATGCTCCCTGCCGATACTGCAAAATGTGCCTGGGTCCCACTGAAACCTCTCTGTCTCCTGCATCACCCTGATATGAAAGGATATCTCAATGCCAGGATCCCAAACTGGCCTCTCATGGTACCAGCCAATCAATAGTCCTCCCGGATCCCATCGCCACTGTGGCCAATAATCGCACAAGTCCCATGACTCGGACTGCTCACTGCCTCTGGCTATGACTACAGACCATGACTGCTACTGCTCTGCATCTATGAATGTGTAAGTTGTCCCATCGACTGTGTACCAGCTCATCATCTCTCTCCACTCAAGGCATGAAGTGAGGAACATCTCTCTCATGTGGATCCTCCATCCCCAAGCAATCATCCAACCAAAATGAGCCACCTCCCAACAAGGCAACTTCTGAAAATCTCCTTCCACCTCAAGCTCTGGTAATGAAGGTGGGCTGAGAATCTGAACTTGGCAAGCATCATAGCTTACCCCATGCTGTCCTTCTCTCCACTCATGGAAAGTGTAGAGTCTATGCTGATCCTGGGCTGCCAAATCATTGCCCTCTAATGGCAAAGTGAAAAACAATCCACCATAGAAAGTTCCTCCATCAATGAAGAACAAACTGGCCCAAAATAAACCATCCCTGAAGAATATGACATGGTCATCATGGATCACCCTAATGAGATGTTTGCTGAAGGTTCTACATGAGGATACATAGTGCAAACAATATCTCACAAGGATACAATGCAGCCTCATCCACTGCAACCTCAGAAAATCACATGGCAAGCAATGTACAAGATCCATCACATCTACTAATGGATAGTAAATGGCTGAATATGTCAACAACATAGGTCCAAACACTTGCCCATGGCTGTACAATGGATGAATATCAATCTCATGGCCCACATCAAAAGAGAACGCATATATAGTAGTGGTGGCCATGCCTCCTCCCATGCTCCTATTAGAACATGTAGTGCAGAATTCGTGAGAATTTTTCCCACTCACGGACACATCCAGCTCATGTGTCTCCCTCATAATCAAGCCTCCCATACAACTCTGATCATGTGCTGGAAGTAAGATGGTACATGGATCCATAAATGAGTCCTCCATAGTGTTTTGGCATGCTATGAAGAAGAATGAGCCATGTGCTGCAAGAAGATAATCCTCCTCATGATTGGAAACCCAAGTCAAGAAGAATATGCCATAGGTGTCTCTATCATCATTACCTCCTCTTTGTGCAACAAATATGAAGTGATCCTGGGACCTGTGGGTTATAGATCCACCATATCTCTGCTGTGTACACTCCATCCATAATGTTCTGCTCCAAGGTGATAACGCTGGGGGCTCATGCAAATAAGCTCCTGTCACTACAAGACTCTGTTCTTTGACATGCTCCCTGTCAAAGACTCCTCTAATACTGCGGCAACAAGTGTGGAATACTCCCCAAGATGGAAGTGCTTCCCCGTCATCATCAAAGATCAAGGAGATAGTGCCATCCCCTCCTCCTGTAACATCATGCAAGGTGTGGGAGCAAATCTGCCCTTGCTCTCCCAGAAACAAACCAAGCAACCAAACAATTTGCTGCCTCCCCATACTCCCATCATACAATTCATGTGATGAAGACATAACGAGTATCATAGCAACACCATGCATACGTACTCCATGCTGCTCAAAGATGCAAGTATCCAGCCATCTTTCCTCCACCCTCCGACTCTTAGGAAGAGTGTTTGCCAAGAGATGGCCAAACTCTTTCAAGAGTAGCCAGCGCAGCCAAGCCTCCTGCTGTCTGGTAGCACAGATCTGCAAGTAGCCTTCTAGCTCCTTGCTCATCATCCCCATCCACTCGATCGCTTGTGGATGCCTCCTTCTCCTCATCCTGGTACTCCTCCCATGAGGGCTACCATCCTCCCAAATCAAATTTCTGATTTTGCACTTCATGGGATTTTGGAATATAAACTTCTCAAGGATCAATGAGACCCTATCAAGACTCAAATAGGTGGTAGGCAAAAATCTCCCATCATGATGTGTATGGCTCAAGGGATGTCCAACACAAGCATGAGAGACGTTATCCATCCGAAGATGTCCTCCATCTTCTATCTGCTCTTGTGAGAAGGGAACCAAATCATTGTGTTCCATAGCCCGCTCCACCGAGTACCAACTCAAAATCTCTCTCCATCCAATCTCAACACGTGGCTGCTGTACCCTGTGCAACTCTGATCGTCTCATACCACTATCCAAGTCAACATATGAGACCTGACTAGGTGGCTCTGCCTCTCTCTCTCCAACGGGAAGAGATGACCCAACAACACTGCTAGTCCCATCCATGCATACCTGAAGGGGAATGATCTGACGCTCCCTCGTGCCCTCTGGGCGTACCATCAAGGAATCCAGCTGTTCCCCAACGCGGACCAACTTGGCCGCCGACTTGGCACAAGTCACTCTCATACCCTCCAGCTCCTGGTCCTGTAACAAAATGGTCTCTCGTACTGACGCAGCCTTCTCCCTCAAAACTCGAAGGTCCATCCGAAGCCGATGATACCGCTGTCTGCGACCATCATCCGATACCTCTGTATCCCCTAGTGCCTCATCGATAATGGATATATCTCCTGATACCTCACCCATCTGTCGTGTGCTGCTACCATCCGAAGACTCGGACACGGCTCCAGTCATCACCTCAATGGATGGCTCTACCGGGGTAGGCTCTATCTCCTCCACTACGATATCAACCGGCACGGTCAAGGAGGGCTCTAATGATGGTGAGTCCTGTGTCACACTAGGTGTATCCTCGAACTCCCGGCAATCCTGTGTGTCCTCATCCTCCAAGTGCGAGGTAACCATTTTAATGGTTTTCCTCTCCGATACTCGGTCAAGCTGGAAAGAGGTATCCAACTTGTCCACCCAAGCTCTTCCTGAGCGCCTGGATGACCCGTCAAATATCGGTAGATGGAATCTGTCCTCTGTGCGCTGTAAGCCCTGATCATGTGAGGGCTTGTTCCCTCTGTGAAAGTCGTGAGGTCTACTATCATGCTGGAGCTGAACATAATCTCTACTAGCTGTGCGGTGGTCATCACGGTGGTATCCGTGCCCTTTGTGCTGGTGCTGCTCAGGGGGTTTGATACCACATCGGAACTGGAAATAGCGCTCCAAGGGGAAAGCATCCATGAATGCTTGACCCAGGCTCTGCCACTCTGCAAAAATGGCTGCATGTTGAGCTGGATTATCCCTCTGTGCACCTCTCCGCACTCCTGTCTCTGTGTCCTCGGGTGTGAATGTGGGCATATAGGGTCTCTGCGCTGTCACAATGGGAATAGCGTCTGGTATGTAGCGAGACACTCCCGATCCTTCTCCCACCTGGAGAACCCTAGGGGGTTCTTTCTGTGTTTCCTCTACCGCTGCAATTCTCTTAGTTACATCCTGCATGTGATGGATGAATGTATCCATCTTCTCAGCCAACTTCACAACTATGTCCTCCATTGGATCCTGCTGCTCTGTGTCCCTCACAGGCTGCTCAGAAACTGCACGGCTGCTGCAAAACCATACTGCTGCTTAACTTTGACATCCGATTTACCCACTGAAAACTACTCAGAAAGTTCCAAGAATCTGGGAAGGTGATCATTGTCCAAAACCCAGAAAAACCCAGAAAACGTTTTTCCTAATTCCAAACTTCAAAATTTGACCCTTTTTATTTTGGCCCTTTTCCCAACTGCGTTTCTGGTATTGCAACTGCTATTGCTCTGTATGATCTCTTTTCTGATGTCATAGACCACAGGCTGAGCCAGAATTATGCTCTGATACCACTGTAATATCCCCAAAGGGAAATAACCAGTAATAAACAGAAATATGCCAGACAGATATAGAAAGTACAATGCTGAACCAGATCACTGAATAATGACACATAGAATTCCAGAAAACTGAGCCATTTTATTAATCTGAAAGTACATAGAGAGGAGTACAAGAAAATCAGAGTAAGTGCACCTATCCTTGCCCTAGGCAAGTAGAGACCCTCTCAAACAGAATAATGGCTGCAACAAGGACAACGTCCTAGCTGCTCTGAAGACTGAAGACTGGAAAACAGCTGATCTCAACTCCAAAACCCTCACCAATGGAAAACGTTGTCTCTGCTAGTGACAACGCAGAAACAGATGAAGCACTAGGCACCAAAACCTCCAGACAGATAGATCAGCTACTGAATGCTAGGAAAACGCTGTTGAGCCCTCTCACACAAGCCTGCTCCTCAGATCAGCGTCCTACCTGGTGGATCTGCCTCCTGAATGCTCAGATCTGCTGGATCTGAAGCCTCCAATCAGAGCTGCGTCCTATCCCTCCTGATCTGCATCCTCCTAGATCAGATCTGCTACCAAACCTTCAGATCTATGATGGATCTGACAATATCTCTTCAGATCTGCAGCCTCCAAGGCTGGATCTGATGTTATCTCTTCAGATCTAGGCTAGATCTGCCAATATCTCCTCAAATCTGCAATCTCCCAAGCTGGATCTAGTGCCATACCTTCAGATCTGCAACATACAAAACTAGATCTGCAAATATCTGCTCAGATCTACCCTCTCCAAGGCTGGATCTATCAATGGCCTTCAGATCTGCATCCTCCTCTTCAGAACTGGACAGCGTCCTCACTCCCAAAGCTGATCTGCGTCCTTCCTCCCCGTGGACAGCGTTTTCTCTGCCCAGATCTGGACTGCGTCCTCCCTGGGACAGCGTCCTCACTCTCCCAGGCTGATCAACGTCCTCTCTCCTGCAGAAACAGCGTCCTTCCTCTCCTGAACTGCGCAGCCACAAGAGGGCTTCTTCCTCTCCAGATCTGCACCAGAAACTGCTGCTACTTTGCTGCTGGAACTGAAAAGTGTACTCAGAACAAACCTTACTAGGGCGGGCACTCGAAGTCCCCCGAAGCTAAGGGTGGAACCAGAAATAACCTTACCAGGGCAGGCACTCGAAGTCCCCCGAGGCTAAGGGTGAGATCTCCGACTGGAGACACTCGTGCACTAAACAGTGCTGCAGACCGACTAAACAACCGGCGTGCTGAAGCAGACAAAGTCTAGCTATCAATAATAATATCAAATCATGGATGATCCAAATGAGGTGAGAACCTCTCCTTTTATAATGCCAAACTCCCTCCAAAACTTAACTCTCCCTTGACCTGCGCAGTTTACCTTGGGTCAGCCTGATGCCTCCCCCATCATACTCATGTGGACCCCCAAGGCCCCCTCTTTAAGTTATAACGTAAATCAACTAGGAAAACACTTTATTTTATAAAGTGAGGTGACTAAAGTGAGGTGACCCCTCTTATTTCTCACTTTATTTATTATTTCCAACTAAAGCGGCAAAATTAAACAAAAATGAGATATTCCAATTAGCAAGGCTAATTGGGAATATTACACATGGTCAAAGTCTGTCAATCTTCGAGATCACCCCATAATCCATACTAAATGCCAAAACAAACAAGCATAAGCACTCGATTGCAAAATGACCAAAGTACCTTTTGAGTGGAAGCCCACCTTCATCCACGTGCTCATGCTAGATTGGTGAGAAGCAAGTGGCAGAGATATATAGCATACATCAGCTAGCAGCGGCGCTGTCAGAGGCTGCTGGCTGTATGGTTGACCAGCTGGCTGTGAAACATATGAGAGAAGTTTTCTCCTATGGGGTTACCCATTTTGGTGGGTAACATTCACTATTGGCGAGAAGATGTATGCTTACAACTGTCAATGCTGCCTTAGGTGCTCCTAGAAAAGGATATGATTTGAGTCTTGACATTATAATATTATATATATCCTTCCGTTTTTCATTTTGGTTTTCCTTTTTCAGCTACTACGTAAATTTATCCTCTGTAATATAAGACATATGTTGCAACAACAACAAAAAACAAGAGTTGACTCCCAACCAATAAATTGTCAATAACATTTATTTGCAATGCTAGTTGGTTTGTGCAGAATGTAGATGTGGTGGACTAAATCTAAGGTTTCTCATTTACAGCACCAGAACAACCTCTGCAATGGTTTGGCTTAACCTCAAATAGAAGCTTCAAATCTTGCAATTTTGTTACTATTCTCAGACATTTTAATTGGCCTGTCTTTTGATCATGTTCAAACACTTTATGAGATGTTTCCAAATCATGAACAACTACTTATAAACATGTCTGCTAGTGAATCAAAGAACCTCACTGAATCGAAACTGGATGTGGGTATGAAAGACCATTATGTCAAAACAATTGTAAATTTTGACACAGTTGGAACAAAAAAGGTTAAGATCAGAATCGTTAATAGCTGTAAAAGGGAAATCAGAGCAAGTTCTCATTGTAAGGGATATTATTGACCAAAAAAATGGTATTTCTCATCTGACCTCGTTTGAACTATAGTTCTAGTTTAAATGACAATCAGACTACTATGTCAAGCTACTCAGATACTGCTATTTTTGAAATGTTGATAGGTAGGCAGCTAAGGTTTTAGTTAAAGATGGTAGTATATTAAATATTTGAAAGAGCATTGTTTCCAAATGAAACATGATTGTTGGGATGAAATGAAATAATATCAATGTCCACGAATGACCAAAACAGGTCAAGGGAACTAGGAAGTACAACCTTTGACAATGGCAATAAGGAGTGCTTATAGAATCGCATAAGCAGTTCTAAACTACAGTTAAGGAAAGAAATAAAGAGGAATAAATAGAAGAGGCATGGAACCAACAAGACCCTAAAATGTAATATAAACAATATTCCAGGAAGGGAAAGACTCACAGTGGCAATACTGTTTCATGATAGGTCCAGACTCCAGAGAGCCATGAAGACTATGAATGCTTTCATTGAATTTTATGTTTTCTGTATTTACTATTTATGTGTGTTCAATGTAAGAGAATACAAGCATTAACTGAAAATAACTAAATATAAGTACTTAGATGACAACAGACAATTGCAGACATCAAAAAGATAAAACGCATAGGAAGAACCTGTAGATTATGCTCAAGCTCGCTCAGTTCTTTCAATAACACACTTATTTCATCAGAAACCATATCAGCCATATCTTGATCAATTCCTGGCTCTTTAGCCAGCTCTGACAACCACATGCACATATGATATAGACATCAGAGGCAATCGAGAGCCAGACAGATTATATAATGCCGATAAATAGATTTATAATGACCAGAGATGTAAGATTAAAAAACCTTTTGATTGCTGAAGCTGGACTTCAACATCCTTAAACTTCTGGTAATTTGTGACCACCTGTGACATTACACACTATTAAATATTTGAAAACAAAAGTAGCTGCTGTCAAAGCATAGATTGGATCTGAAGTTGAATTTCAGATGATATTATTTAGACAGTCTTATCATAATGTGCTGTGATGAGCAAACTTAGACAAACTTTTTCTACGCATACCTCTTCAAGCTCTGCTATAGATTTAGCAAGTTTTTGGTATTCATCAGGATTAGATGCAACATCTGGATCGGCCAATCTTAGCTGCAATATATAAACCATGTGGTAATATCACTTAGCCTTAGCTCTATCAAACAAATATGTAGAATCTCTGATGCAACCAACACACTCAGATTAAAAAATAAGGAAATAAATGTTAGCAGCATCGAGGAAAGATGAAATAAATAAAAGATCGATAGATGAGACAAATTTAGAGAGAATAATAAGACTTCACTACAAGCATTTAACATAAGATATTGAAAATATCACATTCTGAGAAAAAGTGCACTTTACTTGCATTATTTATCCTTTTGCATTGGCAATCTTTGATTATGCTTAGGTGGCATTGCCCAGACAGGAGCACAGTGCACAGTCCATATTATCTGCTAGTTCTTCCTCCAGACAGCATTTTATCTGGAGCTTACTCCATTTAGCCTGAGATGTTATGAGAACAGTTACTAGCAAAGGAAATGAGATAGAAAATGTTTATTTTTGGGTAGCATCGGATGTGCTCTAGCTCCGAAACTTTGTGGAGGGGCTAGAACACATGAGGTCTCCAAGACCCAGAAATCGTTTGGAGAAATTCCACTTGGAGCTTAAGTTATTCAAATAATTAACCTAAGTCTAACTTAGGGAAATTAAATAATTAAAGTGAATTAATTTAAACATGTGGGCGAGAATGTTCTAAGTGACGAGGATCAAGTCTTTTCCAATCTTAGCCGTCGATTAGAGATTAGATCACAGCCATTGATTCTTCAACGAGAAAAGTATTAAAGGAAGGCTTGGGGTCAATTGGAGAATACACAGAGTGGCAGCGCTTGAGCTAAGTCGAAATTTTGGGGCTTGGTTTGCTGAGAATTTTCGAGTGAGCTTGCAGTGCAACGAGGGGCAGTTCGACAATGGGATTTCTAATCCAAGGCCGAGAGTACAATAGCAGAGAGGCAGATCGACACCAGAGGAGCAACATAGGCCCCAGAAGGGGTGACGCAGACCTAGGAGGGGTGACGCAGGCCCAGCCAGGCTCACGCAGAGCTAGCGTAGAGGCTCACGCGAGCCCAGATGGGTGACGCAGTCCTAGAGGAGCTACCGCAGAGCCGAAAGGGACAACGCTAGGGTTTCAGTGGGCCATATCAGGGTTGTATTTAGCAGATCGGAAAGGGTGACGCAGTCTCAGCGCAGAACATGCTAGGGACTACGTAGGCACCTGTGGGGTTCTTCACTCTATGCTGAATTAGCCATAATATCTATCTCCAAAGATAGAGGTACTTCTGTTGGGATTTTCTCTAAACCACTACTTCTATCGGGTAAACCACTATTGGTACCCTAGTTTGTATTCAGAATCTGCATAATAATAAAAACCCTCAAGAGTTGTTGCATCGGTTTTCCTGCATTGGGTTTTTCTGGGGACATTTGTCCAAAAAATCTTGTGTGTCCTTTGTCCAACGTGCTTATTTCTTCAGTACTTGATCTGTATATATGTGTAGGCAACTGTGTATTTACTTCGATGTTTTTCTTGTATTATTCAGAAAGAATAAGTTGTTAAGTTAATAAAACAAGTAGGAGAAGTAAATCAGATTACTGCTGTAGGATTTTTGTTTAGTGAATTCAGAAATTTTCACATGGTATTAGAGCAATTGCAAATCAGGGAGGAGCTGAAGCCATCAACGAAGAGACGAAGTTTTTTCTGCAAGAAGGCAGTTGTCTCGAGTGACAGCGCAGATCCAGGAAGAGGCAGCGTAAGCATCATAGGGACAGCGCAGACCCAGGAGGGGTGATGCAGAGCCAGTCTATCTCAGTCAGAGTTAACGTAGAGGCTCACGCAGACCCAGAAGGGTGACACAATCCGAGAGGAAGTGATGCAGAGCCAGCGCAGAGGGCTTGAGTCTTCATCCTTCCGGTTGCCATGGTTGGAAGTGTAGTTTGTTCTTCGGAAGTTGCTGGTGGGGCATTGTTTTGTCAGTGCAAAATAGTGTCTAACAAGGTGTGACTAAGTAAGGGGAAGCAATTCGTCAGCAGACTTTCTCCCCAAGAAGTCTGAGATCTAATCAGCGGATTGATTAGAGAGGGTTGATTCGACAGCAGTTGGTGGAGGATTTCCGAGAGGGATATCACTTGCCAAAGGGAGCATACTCTCTAGAGGGCTTCTAGCGCCAAGAAACCCAGATCTGAGTCTTTTGCTGAGGGCAACAGCAGAAGAAGGGAGAAGAGTATCCGCTTCAACATCTTTTGAGCAGAGATGGTCGCACATGGATTGAGGGATCAGGACAGGTTGGATCGAGTATCCAACTTCGTTGTCTGTAAGGCCAGAATCCTATCAGTTCTTGATGAATATCGCCTCAAAGATCACGCCAAGAAAGTTTGTGTTGTTCTTGTTGATGTTGATCCGTTGAAGAAGTATGAGGAAGCGCAAGCAAGGGCCAAGCGCTTGATTATAGACGGGGTCAAGGATCATGTCTTCCTACACATTGCTGAAAAGAACACAGCAAATGAGATGTCGACGACATTGACCACAATGTATTAGGGGACTTATGTCCAAAGGAGAATGCTTCTGGAGAATCAGCTTCAGTTATTTCAGATACATAAGGGAGAGGAAATCAACCCCTTCCTCATTAGATTGAAGGTGATTCGTGATTAGTTGGCTGCTATGGTGGCCACTCCTGATGAGGGTCTATTGGTCAGGACTGCCCTAAATGTTGTGTCTAAAGAGTGGGAGACCTTTGTCCAAGGCATTTTGGGTAGAGCGACATTTCCAAATTTGGAAGACATGTGGGCAGCTCTTTGACAAGAAGAGATCAAAAGGATGACCAAGGCGGGCAACACCAGCGGCAGAATCAAGATCAAGAAGGAGGAGGAGGAAGATGCATCTCTCGCATCTAAGGGACAGCAGTGGCAGCAAGGGAAGAAGAAGAAAGACCTTTCAAAGGCTAGGTGCTTCAGATGTGAACTAGGACATTTCGCCACAACTTGTCCTCAAAAGAAGAAGGGCAAGGAAGATTTTGATTCAAAGGTTGCAGCAGCTAAGGGTGATGATGGGAGTGATGACGATGTGGCTATGAGTGCTCATGTGCCTCGAGAGAAGAGGTGGGGTGACATAGATCTGTAGATTGAACTACAGATAGTGGCAGGGGCAGGATCCTTGAGGTGCCCAAACTCTTGGATCACATACGAGCTACAGGAGCCCTTAATGACAGTAGCGGATGACTAGAGTCAGTTGGTGCAGAGGATTATGGAGGCACATTGGCAGAGCTAGGATGTTGAAGACTGGAGTAGCGGAGAGCAGAGACAGCAATAGCGTAGAAGCAGCAAGGCAGAGGCTGATGGGATTTCAGCAGCGCAGAGGTAGTGCTTACGTAGAGCAGCAGTGTAATGAATAAAATAATATAAATAATGATTAATTAGTTAATTAGTAATTAGGTTGAAGGGGCATGTCTAAATGAGACATGACCTTCCGTGAAGAGGCACCTACCTAGGTATATAAGCAGGCCTCATTTGTAACATTCATACATTCCTCATACATTTTAATATAATATTTGTATCCTCAATGGATATTTTCATATTCCAAGTCTTCTGAAGTATTTAACGAGAAGTACGAACTTTGTTCACTTCATTTGGTATCAGAGCAGTTCAATCTTTTGGTTACTCATCGCTGCACAGAGCCACGCTCTCTGATCCGGGTCCTTGACCGTCAAATTCGTCAATGTTGTTGCCGTTGAAGCGCTTCGCTATGAGTCTTAGAGTTTTTCCATATCGCCATTTAGGCCCTTGGCCATAAAAGAAAAAATAATAAAAAAATTAAAAGAAAAGAAAAGAAAAAAGGAAAAAGACCATAGCAAAAAGGCAAATAAAAATATTTATAAAAAAAAAAAAAAAAAAAAAAAAAATTATAAAAAAAAAGAGAATAACAAGAGTCAAAGAAAAATAAAATAAAAGAAGAGTAAAGAAAAGAAAAGAGTTCATCAAAAAATAAAAATAAAATACATACAAAAAAATTATATATTAAAACCAAAACATTAATAATTAAAAAGATTAACAGAATAAAACTCACAGCAAATCGACCCGCTGACAGCCACCACTGATCCCCATCCAACCACCGAGCAGTCACGTTTGCACCCGCCACTTCCCTCCAATCGCACACATCCCGAATAGAGACCATCATCATTGCTTACCGCGAAACCTCCTGAGTTCTCTACAGTTGCCGCAGAGATAAGCCATCACTGAATGCAGCTGCAGCCACCACGATTTCCTGTTGTCCAATTGTTGACGTCGTTGTCGATCTGCAACAACCATCTACCTCAGCCTTCCGCCATCGATCAACACGGTGTACGCTACACTGTGTTAGCCGCCGCTGGAGCTCGTCCTACACCACCGTTGTTGCTGCCACATTTCTCCCGCACCTTCTTCAATTCTGTAGACGCCCACCATTCCGCTCCCTATCAATGCCTAACAACAGTCGTTGTTGCTCCCTCCAATAGTGATAGTCGTTGAACCATTGTCCACCATACATGTTCCGCCTGGTAGACTATCCCTCGACCACTGGAAACCCTCCCTGCCGCTACAGGTCCGACAACCCTTGGTTGCACTTGTTCGATTGAGCCATCACGTAGCTTCAAACATACGTCTGTTACATTGGTAGTAACCCTTTCCGCAGATCGCACTTGTTCGATCAAGCCGTCACATTGGTTTAGTCATCGGTCCATTACATTATGTTTGGAAATAACACTGGTGTTGTTAGAAATGGTTATACAAATTAAAATATATAATTTGATATAATTCAAAAATATGTATTTAAAGGTCATATATTAAAAAAGAAAAAAGAGAATTTTAATTAAAGAACTTTTAAGTTTCATACAAGAGTATTTAAGTGCAAAAGGAAAAAAGAAATAGAAGTAAGAAGAACAAAGGGAAAATTCTAATTCAAATTATAAAAGGAAAATGAATCTAAATTGGGATTGAAAGAAAGGAGATTTTTAGAAACCTTACCCATCGACGCAAAAGTGCTATTTAAATTTAAAGGAACTCTCGCTGGAAAAGATGTCACTATTGCTATATCACCCGCCGAAGATAAAAATTATATAAACCCAAAAATTGCAAACAAGTGGGTGATTCCTGAGTCAAATATAATCGAAAAATTAGACTTTTTTGACAAAAAAAAATATGGCATAAAAAGTCTACAACTAAACATTGAGGATTATACTTTTCTCTTTCAATTTATTGTGAAAGCTTTACTTTTTGACGATAGTGACATTGTGTTGGGTTCACCCTGGATGGAAACTCTAGGATCCTTTATCCTAAATATGAAAAAGAAGTTTTTGACATTCTCCCACAAAAAGAAAAAAATAACGCTAAAAGACGTTAACTTGAAGCCAAATTCAGTGACGCCTGAAGACATACAAGAAATTTCAAAAGTAATTTTTCAAGAAGGTAAAAAGGTGATACAAAATATGTAAAGAGAAGTTGACAAAATCACTATTGAAAAAAATGAAGAAGTTTCGCGACTAAAAGACCATAATGAAAAATTACTAACACAAATAAAGAAGCTTAAGAAGGATAAGAAGTTGTTGGAAAACAACGTGCAACAACTTGTCGAAAATGAAGAGTCGAAATCTTCAAATGTAGAAGTTCAAGTTGAAGAAAAAACGAACATTGATCCAATAAATGTCATAACTCAAGAAGAAGACAAGCAAGTTGCAGAATTTACAAACTTAGATGTTGCAGTTTAGACAAGGAACATTCTAAGTGAAGGTTCTGTAATCAACTCAATAACATCCTCGCCAGAAGAAAATCAAAAAATTACCACACACCTAAGAAGGGAAAGTCAAACCAAAAAAGTTCCCTATCGACATCCAAATCACGGGAGCAGACAACTCAACTAAGCTATGTATTCAGAACAGAAACAACAAGCTGATGTTTTGAAGAATACTAATGTCAGTGCAATCTGCTCAAGTGATAATTCATCACAAGTTTCAAGTCGCCGTAAGATTCCACAGAAGATTGATTTAGGATGGTCCGATCCATTCTCAGTGCGACAATTTTGTTTGTCACTTAAAGGATCATATCAACTTGTATCGACAAAGATGATTGTCCCGAGGCAAGAAGACATGCATAGCAGAAAAAGAGATCAAGCCTTTTATCAACAAACTTTGAGGACAAAGCTTTTTTAGAAGGAAGGCAATGTAATGAATAAAATAATATAAATAATGATTAATTAGTTAATTAGTAATTAGGTTGAAGGGGCATGTCCAAATGAGACATGACCTTCCGTGAAGAGGCACCTGCCTAGGTATATAAGCAGGCCTCATTTGTAACATTCATACATTTTAATATAATATTTGTATCTTCAATGGATATTTTCATATTCGAAGTCTTATGGAGTATTTAACGAGAAGTACGAACTTTTCACTTCAAGCAGCAGCAGCAGCACAGAGCTCTAGAGGGTCAGCGCAGATTCACTGCAGAGGATGTTTCAGTATCGAGATGCAGCCAGACTGACCTGTCTATCAATATCTTGGGTGATGTCCTTCAGTTGCTTAACTCTCAGCAACTGAGTTGCAGTGCAACAGTTAGTAGTGGCAGTGTTATGGGCAGCACGATCCAACATTTGAGAGGGAGCTCAGTACAAATGAGGCAGTGACTATGGCAAAGTCATGGGCAGCAATACAGAAGGGAACAGCGCAGAGAATGAGGGGCAGCAGGCCAAGCACCAGCAGCGCAGAGGACCGATGCCATGGATCAGGGTGATGCTTTAGGTTGAAGTGTTGCTAGAGCACATTCCTCGCAAAGAGGGAGTGTTGATTTTTGGGTAGCATCGGATGTGCTCTAGCTCCGAAACTTTGTGGAGAGGCTATAACACATGAGATCTCCAAGACCTAGAAATCGTTTGGAGAAATACCACCAGCAGCTTAAGTTATTCAAATAATTAATTATTTTAGTGGAGTTCCTAAGTCTAACTTAGGGAAATTAAATAATTAAAGTGAATTAATTTAAACATGCAAGTGAGAATGTTCTAAGTGACGAGGATCAAGTCTTTTCTAATCCTAGTCATCGATTAGAGATTAGATCATGGCCGTTGATTCTTCAATGAGAAAAGTATTAAAGGAAGGCTTGGGGTCAGTTGAAGAATACACACAAGAGTGGCAGCACTTGAGCTAAGTCGAAATTTTGGGGCGCGGTTCGCTGAGAATTTTCGAGTGAGCTTGCAGTGCAGCAAGGGGCAGTTCAGCTGTGGGATTTCTGATCCAAGGTCGAGAATACAATAGCAGAGAGGAAGATCAGCACCATAGGAGCAGTGCAAGCCCGTGAGGGATGACGTAGACCTAGGAGAGGGGACGCAGGCCCAGCGAGGCTCAAGTAGAGCCAGCGCAAAGGTTCGCGCAGGCCCAGAGGGGTGTCGCATGCCTAGAAGAGCTGACGAAGAGCCAGAAGGGGCAGCATTGGGGTTTTAGTGGGCCAGATTGAGCTCGTATTCAGCAGATCGAAAAGGGTGATGCAACCACACTGAAGGGTGACGCAGAACTTGCTAGGGACTACGTAGGCATCTGTGGGGTTCTTCGTTCTGAGCTGAATCAGCCATAATATCTATCTCCAGAGATAGAGGTACTTCTATTGGGATTTTCTCTGTTGGGTAAACCGCCACTGATACCCTAGTTTGTATTCAGAATCTGCATAATAATAAAAACCCTCAAGAGTTGTTGCACCTGTTTCCCCGCATTGGGTTTTTTTGGGGGCGTTTTTCCAAAGAATATTGTGTGTTCTTTGTTGAATGTGCTTATTTCTTTAGTACTTGATCTATATATATGTGTAGATAGCAATGTATTTACTTCGATGTTTTTCTTGTATTATTTAGAAAAATAACTTGTTAAGTTAATAAAACAAGTAGGAGAAGTAAATCAGATTACTGTTGTAGGATTTCTGTTTAGTGAATTCAGAAATTTTCACAGAAAATGCAAGAGAAACAGGTGAACTCTATAATTTTTTCACATATGAGTAATATGGTGAATTCTTCTTATTCTAAGCCCAGTTTTGTGCAAGAAAACCAGAAAGTAAAGAATGGAAGGAAACAATCAATGTGGAGTTTGAAGCATTGAAAAGGAACAGGACTCTAAAATTGGTCGAGTTGCCTAAGGGGAGGAAACTCCACAACTGCAAATGGGTCTTCAAAACAAAAATACAGGGTAAATGGATTCATAGATAAATATAAGGACAGATTGGTAGTGAAGAGATGCACATAACATGAAGAGGTTGATTTTATAGAAACATTTTCCCCAACCACAAAGACTATCACAATCAGGTTGGTGCTCACTGCTAACATTAGTGGAACACCTGGTCAAAACATCCACCAAATGGATATGAGTAGTGTGTTCTTGCCTCAAAGAAGTGGCTTATATGACTCAACTTGAAGGGTTTGAGTTAAATTACAAGGAGCATTTGGTTTGTACAATGATCAAAGTGCTTTATAGCCTGAAGTAAGCACCTAGGCATGGTGTTTAAACACTGATGAGCATTTGAGAGAAAGTGGCTTTAAAAGGAGTGTCTTAGATCCTAACCTATACATCAAAAGGAGTGGTAAGAGTATTGGTATCCTTGTTGTTTGTCTAGATGGTTTCATAAGTACCAAGAGAAGTGCAGGTGTAACTGTTGAGAAAAGGTACCAAGGAGGTGTTTCCTAGTGCTTTAGCCTTTTTTCCTAGGAAAACACATGAGAACACCTTTTCTAGTAAGTGGCTTTGTGAGTTATTAAAGTCATGTGACTTAAAAGTCACTTTATGAGGTACTTTAGTACCATGTACTTTATATTATTAAATCCATTTTATGTTTTTAAGTTGACTTTATGTGAAAAAAGGTACAAGGTACAAAAACAACATTAAAGTGACTAGGGAGGCTCTTAATGAAGTGGGGACATGAAAAAAGGGGTCAAGTGAAAATTAGATCTCTACCATTGATCTATGAGAGCTGAGATCTAATCTCAGCCATAGATCAAATGGTTAGGGTTCTCTCATCATTATGAGAGACTAAAAAGGGAAAAATGCAAAGTGAGCTCATTATTCTTCATGAGCATTTTGTCGGAGAAGAGAATAAGGCGGCAGAAAACAAGGAGAGGCCATGATAGCTGAAAATTGTTAAAGGAGAGGATAAACTTACAACAAGAGAAGTGACCTACCTGGCACGAGTTTCCTAGCAGAGCGGATCGGCACTGAAACTCAAGGTTCTCTAGCAGCCCCAGCGCAAATTTCAGGCGGGATATTAGGAGGTTCATACCCAAGATTTAAGGTGATATTGGCCCACATTTTCAAGAGACTCTTGCCTGCAAATTTAGGAGACTCTAGCTCGAGTTTGGAGAGGAAACAGGCCAAAATTCAAGTAGAAATAGATGGTCTGAGGCTGCAAATTCAAGGCTAGAAGAGTGTTGTTAGTGGCATGCTGTTAGAGGTATTTATTCCTGAGCAGTAGCTCGAGATTCAAGGACTTAGCAAAGGTTACCAGCGTTGAAATTAAGGGCTAAAGCGTCAGATTACTGACTCAAATTTTTTAGCAAAGGTTACCTGTAATATCCCAAATGGGGAATAGACAGCAATACAAAGCAACATAAACAAAAACTGCAGCAAATAGAAGCATACACAGAAAACACTGCAAATAAATCAGAACAGTTGAGCCATTTTATTATATTTCTGAAATGAGGGAAAGGTACAATGAGTGCTCAGAATGATAGCACCTTGGCCTACTCTAGGCAAGCTGAAATGATCTCTCTCTCCCTGCTTAGGAAGGTTGCTACAAATCTGCTCTGCGTGGCTCCTCCTCTGCACTGCCTTGTTGGAAATGTTGGTGTTGGCTGGAAAGGTGCTGCAAGATGAGGTTGTTCCACTGCTTAGAAAATTCTAAAACTCAAACCCCGGACTCCTCCAAAAACCCAGAATAACCCACGAAGGAATTCTAGAATGGCTGACCTCGAAAAATCACCCTCTTGGGATGACTACGCACTTCTGCTGGGTAGGCTGGCCTCTGTGATGAAATGTTGGAAGGAAAAGCCTCAAACTACTCAAAAAACTTAGCTATGGAAGAGATGATTGTAATATTCCCAATTAGCAGCAGCTAACTGGAAATATTAATTTTGATCAATTTTTGCCTTATAGAATTAAATTATAAATAAAAGTGAGTAGAGGGGGACATAACTCACTCTAAAAATAAAGTGCACTCCCTAGTAGACACAACGTTGTAACTTAAGTGAGCCAAGGGGGGCCAAGAGACCACGTAGAGAGGGGACCCACGTAGACACATGGAGGGACTGCGCTGGTTGGGTTGAGCACGTGGCAAAGGGAGGCTAAGTTGGAGGAGGTGGGCCTTAGGGTTTGAGAGAGGCCAACGCTATAAGAGAGAGGAGAGCCTCCTCATTTTGGGTCATTCGATTATTATGTATTTGAACTAGTCACTTCGACTTCTTGAGCACGCTGGCTGTTTAGCCTGTCTGCAGCACTGTTTAGTGCATCGAGTGTCTCCGTTCGGAGATCTCACCCTCAGCCCCGGGGGACTTCGAGTGCCTGCTCGGGTGAGGTAGTTCCATCATTATTTTGCAGGAGATTTGGTGTTTGGGTTTGTGGCGGAGCAGATCATTCAGAGACTGCGCAGTCTTGAGAGGGAGGACGCAGTCCATTTCAGAGGAGCTCCGGATTGGGTTCTTTTTTGTGGTTTCAAGCTGTGAGATTGAGCAAGGGGCCAGCCCTTGCTAACTGGAGGATTTTGGCAGAGTTTGGGGCAGTATTTTGGTGGTTTCTATTCATCCCCAGCGCAGAGCCTTGAGGGACAGCGCAGATCCTCAAGGGGGTGATTTTCGAGGGTCAGCCCTTTCAGAAATGCCTTCTGGGTTTTTCTGGGTTTGGTGAGCAGAGGCAGATTCCAGAGTTTCAACTCATTCTGAGGAGGGGAGCAGCCCCAAATCATTGTCCTATTTCAGCAGTAGCAGCTACACGGCAGTTTTCCAACAGCGGGGACGCAGTTCAGAGAGCAGCCATTTCTTGGTCATTCTGAGAGTATTTCTTCACTTGCCTTGAGCAAGTCTAGGTGCCATCAAGCCCCAAGGGTTAGCTCAATTGGTTGAGTCCCCGCTTGGAAGTACTCTCAGATTGAGAGGTCACAGGATCAAATCTCCTAGACGCCCGCGAGGTTAGGCCTCAGTGTTAGGCCGACAGTAGATCCCTTCGGGAGGATTTACTGCGATTCATTAAGACCGTGGATGTAGCTAGTACATGTGTGAGGGCACATAGGAACGTGAACCACTATGAAAAAAAAAAAAAAGTCTAGGTGCCATCACTCTGATCACCTATTGTACTTCATTATATTTCTTAGTATAATAAAATGGCTTAGCATTCTCTCTCTATATTTCTGGATGATTTTTCGTACATTCTTTCTATGCTATTGTATGTCTGCTGCACTGTTATCTTTATATATCTTTGAGCATTCCAGTTCTATACCACTTGGTGTGTATTCCCCATACTCTTAGACAGAGTCTAGAAAGGGCTAGGTAGCCTCCAGATCTCATCCTCTTCTCAGAGGTGAAATATCTGGTAAACGCCCTCCCAGTCCATCTCTGGTTGGAGTTTGCTTGAGTTTTAGAGATATCCCTGAAACGGGATAATACAATGATCCCCTCACAAGCCTCCGGAGTAAAATACCACAAGCTTTCTCCTCTTCCGGAGCTGTCCTCCTCCTAGACTGCATAATCCTCCGAGTGACTGTGTTGCCCTAGGGATGACTGGGTAATCCTGGTGGCTGATCCAACAATGCTACACTCAAAAACTGAAGGTATGGCTCCTCTCCTGAGCGGTCACTCGAAGTCCCCCGAGGATGAGGTTGGGATCTCCGCTCGGAAACACCCGTGTGCTAAACAGCACTGCAAACTCAGGTAAACAGCTTAAGCGTGCTCTAGTCTTGACAGACAGAAAATCAGAAGATATATGAATCAATGAGAAAGGTTGCCTTCATCCCCTTTTTATGCTAATGAGCCTCCAACATTCCCTTGGGCCCACTAGTGTTGTGTTGTCCCTTTGCCACGTTGTCCCCACGTTACTCTGCGCTGCCTATCCCACGCTGCCACTGCACTGCCTGGCCCCACGCTGGCTCTACGCTGTCCCAGCTGCCTCCTCTCCTGTGCTGTCACTTGGCCTCATGGGTCCCGCTTTGTCTTTTAATTATTCTGCCTAGTGACTTTAGGAAAGTACTTTTATTCTAATGTTGAGTTATGGGTCCCTAAGTCAATTGAGTCATTGTAATGTATGAACGACACTTCTTGGGCATGTTACATATTGTAAAGAAAATTATTTAAGTCAAAGTTTGAGTTAAAAGACCCTCCAAGACCTCGTCATAATGCAAAGGACAAATCAGCCTACTCAAGTAGACAAGTCGGCCTAAAGGATGCAATTCAACCTAGCAAAAAGCCTATATATAAGAGAGGCTTTGACCTCACTTTAGAGATATACTTCACACACACAAGTTCGATCACAAGAGAGAGAAAGGTGTGAAGAAAGAAGAAAAGGACAAGATATTTGGATTGTTTTTGGGCTACTTCTCTCCACACGTGCGAAGGAATTAGGGCATCCATTGCAGCAGTAAAGGTCGAGTTGCAGAAGTCAAGTTAGGGCATCAAGAAGTTCACCTTGCAAGTCGAGTTCTCTAAGAGAGAGAATCATCTCAAGTGAAGAAGAAAGAAGATGGGCTAGGGTTTATGTAGAAGGATTTATTGGGCATGTCGAAGTTGCAAAAGAATCTATTGGGCAAGTCGAAGTTACAGAAGAATCTGTTGGACAAGTTTGTAATATTCCTAGTGGAAATTTACAATGATAAACAAAGCAATCATAGCAAAAACATACACAAAAATTCACACCACATTAAACACCCAGAAAATGCCATAAACTGCGCTGAGTTGAGCCATTTTATTAATGTAAATGGTGGGTACAAGGTAAGATCAAAATGCATGCTCCTGGACTTTCCTAAGGCAAGCTAACAATGCCCAAGTGATGAAATCAGCTACTCAAACATGAATATCGTTGCCCTCAACCAAAATCTGCGCTGCCCCTATGAAAACTGCATTGTTGGCTGTAAATAATGGTTGTTACAGCCACATCCTATGCTCAGAAAATTCTGGGAAATTAACCCTGGGCTCTACTCCAATCACCCACAAAAACCCATGAAGGAATTGGCTAGATGTTGACCCTGAAATTTCGGCCCAGATCCCCCTAGCTTCTCCAGTTGTTGGGTATTTTGACCCACCTGTAAAAGATGCTGCTAAAGGCCCCCAAAAATGGCTGAGATACTCAGCAAAACTCCCTTTCGGGCTCCTCTAATAAGCTCAGCCCTAAATTCCTCCTCTGCCTTGTGTCCCACGTGTGGCACGAAGATGGACTACGCAGGCCCACGTAGTCTCTGCTAAAGCTGCTTGAAAAATACGTTGGGATGTCCCTGGATTGCTCTAAAGTGGATTGATACTCCCTCCTAGGGCTACCATTCGTGATCCACCGAAGCAAGGGTGGATTATTGCCTGAAAATTGTTGATTTTTGGTAGCATCAGAAATGCTCTAAGTTCCAAATTTGTGGAGAGGCTTAGGCATGTGTATTCCAAAGAACCAAGAAATTGTTTGTGAAAATTCCACTCGGAATATGTTTTATTGTAAAGATTAATTATTTTAATGGAGACCCTAAGTCTAAACTTAGGGAAATTAAATAATTAAAGGGTATTAATAAAACAGAGTGTGAATGATCTAGAAAAAAGCGAAGAGCAAGCCAAGTTATAATCTTAGACGTTGATTAGAGATCTAATCTCGGTCGTTGATGTCTCAAAGAGAAGACTATAAAGGAAGACTTGAGGGCCATTTGGAAAGACACATCGAATGAATTTAGAGATCGAAATTTCTAAAGTGAGCAGTGCTCAAGACGAGAAATCGATCTAAGTGATTCTAGCGCAAAGAGGGGCAGAGATGGCTTCCGAAGAGAGAGTGATTTTCTTAGTCGGAGAATCATCAGCAGAGGGAGGCAGAAATAGATCCAACAAAGCCAGAGAAGCTGACGCAGAGCCAGTACAGATCCACGCAGAGGCTACGCAGTGGCCAAGGGATTCCGAGATTTTACTGTCGGATCAGATTCAGAAGCCGGGATTCAGGGTGTGAGACTGGGAGGCGAAGATCTAAGATTACGGGAGGCAGATCGATCTTCTAGCTAGGTGATGCAGTGCCTAGAGAGGGTGATGCAGGGACTGCACAGTGGCAGCGCAGAGCCTGCCAGGGGCACCTCATCCAGTGACCGAATCAGCCGGGAAATTCCAGTGATTAAGTGAGGTAAAACTCACAATTTTTCTGCTAGTATTTCTCTCTTTGTAACTGAATAACCCTTGTGGTATTCAGAGATTGTATTCAGAAATTGTTTCTTAATAAATCAAACCCTCAGATCTGCTGCACAGGTTTTCCCGCATTGGGTTTTTTCGGGGAATTTCGTCCAAAATAAAGGTGTCCTACGTGTGTATTGTTCTTAGAGCTCCATGAAGATCTAGTGATAAACGAAAGACAAGCTAGGGTGTTGATGAAGAAGAAACCTCTTTGTAGCATATTCTCTCTCATATCTCACTCCAATCAATATTCTTTCATAAACCTCACCCTTTGACTCCATTAGCCTAGGATTGATAGAAGGCACTAGTCTATTAGTGTGTCAATCCTATAAAAAAATTAAAACCCTAAATTTTTTCGAGGGTAAATTAGGGTTAGGTTATGGAAAATTTGCATTTATTAGAATAAAATACATTAAACCTCTTAGTTAGAGGGTTGGGCTTTGCATATACTAAATTGGGAAAACAAAAATATCATTTTTTATGCATTTTCAGCCACATTTTAGGGCTCACGTCTAGGGTTTTATAGTTGTTTTATGTGTTTTCAGCCATTGAAAAATACCTACAACTTATTTCTTAGTTTACTAATTAAATAGCCTTTGTTTATTTCTTACTTATCATCAATTTTAGAGTATTTTGTTATTGTTGTCATAAATTTTGCATGATGTAAATTGTGTTACTTAAAAACCCTAATGTATAATAGCAATTGGTAATTTAAAGATAACATGTGTTGGGAAACTTGTTTGAGCCTCTCTAGGACTAATTAAGCCCTCTAGATTTAGCCATATAACAACAATTGGAAATTTAAAGGTAGCATGTGCTTAGGAACGTGTTTGAGCCTCTTTAGGACTAATTAATACCTCTAGATTTAGCCATACGATCCTTTGAACTCATTACCTTGGAATTACATCTCATCTCACCCAGAGCCCTACTTTATTGAACATTATATTTGGGTGTTTTATTTAGCGAAACCCTTGGATGGTATTTGGCCTTGGAGTACTTGGGTTATCTAATCTCTTAGATTTGTTGGGGAAGCCTCCTTTGTGGGGATAATATCCAACCACTAAACAGCATGGGAGCAGTTGCTAAGGTGATAGTGGCAATTGATCCTATTGTTACCCTTAATCTAGAGCGCCCAGTGAAGCTTTGCACTAAGGTGTTAGATTTTGTGATAACAATGTCCATCTTCGAAATATTTTTGTCCTGCTTTTTGGTCAAATGTTCCTTTAATTCTTTCTTGGCTTTGAATCATTAGGTCAAGGGAAAGATGTCTAGACTCATCCAATTCATAAGTTGATCAATCCTTGCTTGCATGACATCTTTCTCTATTGTGAGTTGTTGCATACATTGGAGAAAAGGACGTTGGAGATGAATAGGTAATTTGGCTTCAAATCCATATACTAGTTCGAAAGGGCTTTTTCTAGTGGTCTGAACATTGGTGTGGTCATCCCATAGTGCATATTTGATCTTGCTATCCTAATTCTCCTTATTTTCACCCACAATTTTCTTGACAATGTTCATGATGTTCTTTGTTAAGAATTGGCATGAGTGAGACAAGATAAGCAAGATGGCGGAAAATGCCTTACGCCCTTGTGTTGTGTTATGTTAATCTCGAAATCTTAACCTATAATACATCAATGACCATTCTAGATCTTCTAGATCTAGATCTAGATCTCACTGACAACTCATCAATGGATCATGATGACACGTCACCAAGACAATAATTACAAGTCATGACAATTGAGGGCCAACCCTCAAATCATGATTTTTACATGTTTCTACATCATCTTGGACACCTCATCTACATCTATAGCACTTGGACATGGAATTTGGAGTTTCTTTCATGCATGACATCAGCCCTAGAGAGCTAGCGGCTCACACATGTGGGCTTATTAAAGCATTTGTGGTCGAAGCTAGTGGGTTGGTTTGCAACCCAAGCAGATTTTGTGATTAAACTTGTTTTAGGGGCGTCATTAGGCTAATGTTAGCTACTACTCCTCATATAAATAGAGGAGAGGCTCATTCATTTCTATTCATCATCACTTGGACTATTTCGGCCCTCCTTAGGATATTTTCAGCTTCTTATATCTTTGGAGAGATGTGATCTATGTACTTTGCATATTGGAACTACTTTCTTGTCTTTGGAGAAGTTATCTTGGATCAATATTCGATTATACATGCATTTCATCTTGTAAGTGAGATATTTTATTGAAGAATTTTGAATTAATGTATGGAATGTATTGGTTATCTAGGGTTTTCTATTACACCATTGATAGTTGAAGATTAATTGTATAGAATCCAAATATCCACATTGTATGCATTATTCATGTATGGAATGTGAATGGTAATCCCCTTGGTAAACTCTTGTTATAGCTCTCCCAAGTGTCTTTGATCCCTCACAAAGACAATAGTTAGGGTTTTGGTGCTAGGGCATCAAAACATCCTTACTCCTTTGTAAGATTTTGCTAATCTTTAACATCCATAAACTCCACCAACCCAAGGACTAGGCATTGGCCTTGTCCAATTGGTGATCAAGCCTTACCTTATCCATAAATTGAATTTTGCTCAAGTGTTTCAATTAGGGCTTGGAGCGAAATTGTCTAGGAGAGGAATATTTGGGTATCGAAAGATTCCACATCAAGGGTACATTCGGTTTCCTCAAAATCAACCTACTTGGTGGTTAATCCATCCATTTTTTTACCTTAATTTCTCTTGCCTGGCTATATGGCCCTTAGAGAAACCCTAGTTTGGTTAAGCTTCAACTTGAGGGCTTCTTGAAGGTTTCATATGCCTTTGGCTTGCTAATATTCATTGTTGGAAACATTTTCCTTGGCACCTTGACCTTCAGATATTCCATTTTGGATGCTATTACTCTAAACCTAGGCCGTTGTAATTAGGCTTCTATAAGGCATGTGAATTGCTTTAATTTCATTACCTGAGCCTCATACGTAAGTTGAGCTATAATTTAAGAGCTTGTTGTGTCACCTTAACCATCTAAGCCTAAAATATCTCTTATAGGTGACCTATATACTGGGAATCCTCCCATTGGTGAAAGTCCATCAAGAGCAAGGGGCAGTGGTTATGGTGACAGCCATTCCCTCGTTGTTGTCACTTGGTCTAGTGATTTCCTTGTAGGGTACCCCTCTACAAGACCTGCTATATTTTGAAGCAACAATGCCAAGTCTAAATATTTCTTCAACAACCACTTATTATTTAAAAATCCAAAACTTTTACTCTTCTATTTTAGATTAGTTTCATTTACTAGCTTGCACTTCAAGTTTATGTCATTAATAGCCATTTTGTGCCTTGGGGTATAGAGCAATAAAGTCATATTTCAGCCAAAGGTCAATATAGCATATCTTGAGCTTTCTTTCCATACATATTTCATGGTATATTGAATTTTTTGTTGCATATTTCTGTTATTTTTTTGTTGTAACATAACATATCTGGTGGGTTTTCAATGTTCCAAGCACTCTCCATGTATTTTACATTGGAACTTCAAGAGTAGGCTTTATATGTATTGTACATGTGAGAAGAAGACTCATCATGGGAGACATAGGAAACCTGATGGCGCGCGCGGGCAAAATTTCTTCCGAACTAGGGTTACAGTCCTTCATCGCCGCTGCCGCCGGTTGGAGATCGATGCTTTGGCGGCGCTATCATGGATTGGGTCACTGTGTTACCCTTGCTGCTCCTCGTGCCATTGTTTGGGATGGGGAACCATTCGTGATTGGGAGGTTTTATATTTCTGCTGAGACTGTTACTTGGATACCCTACAGAACCAACAGTGGGCGCAATACTCTGGTTTTTCTGCTGGTCGCTCACGCTGGGATCTCAGTCTTTTACTGCCATTGGGAGCGGATTCCGGTTGTCTATTATATTCGCTGGTCGACCTGCTCACCCACGCCCTGGGCCTCGTTGGTGGGTCGCTATTGGGCTTCGGGTAATATCTGTTCTGGGTTAAATGCCTTGTGGACACCACAGCTGCAGACGTTACAGAATCTGCAAGGGCCTACTATCTCCTCCAGCGCAGCAGATAATGGGGCTACCGATTTTAAGCGAACTCTATGGCTATCCTCGGACTTTCCAAGCCAGGCACAGGCCCACGCCATGAATGATGTGCATATTGACAAAAGATGCAGCCAGCATACTTGCAACATCGACCCTCAGGTAGATTCGAAACCATTTCAAGTTTTCATAAAGCCTCCTGTAGGTAAAAGCATCATTCTATGGATTCGAACAACAGACTCTATACTACTTCTGAAGGAAGAAATCCAATCTGCTGCAGAGTACCCATTTCATTCATAGTCACTGATTTTTGGGGGGAAGGCTTTAGCTGACCATCGCACTCTTAAAGACTACGCCATTGTAAATGGGTCTTCTATCTGCCTCAACCTTAGATTGAGGGGTGGAATGATGGGCCAAAACAGAGCACATGGTTCCTCCATGGGAGCAGGGGCATCCAAAACGGTAAACTCTAAAGGTTCATACAGGAATGTCCTACAGGGGGACAAAAACAAATCCACAGTACCTGTAGCCCCTGCAGAAAGCTCCCCCAAGCCATACATTGTAGAACTGCAGGACAGCGTGCCTGAAATAAATATTGACAGTCTTGATATTGATATGCATAGAACTGCCTACGAAGACCAAGCAATTATAGGCAGATTCAACTGCTTCTGGCCCAAACCAATGGAGCTGTTCCATTGGATTTTTACAAACTGGACCATGGATTGTGAAATACACCTATGTTCTAAGGGTTTCTTCATTGTCAAATTTGCATCTACTGAGGCCAGAGATGCCATTATCAGTCAAGGACCATGGTTCTGGGGCTCCACGGGACTCTTCATTTCACCATGGTTCCCAAATTTTGATGCCAACACCATGGAGGTGACCAAAATGCCGGTCTGGGTTAGGCTCTACAATCTCCCGCTACATTTTTGGAATGAAAATGTTATTGGCTGCATTGGAAATACCCTTGGTAGATACATTAAAACAGACACTCAACGCCTGGAGGAGCGCATATTCACCTTCGCACGAATCTGTGTGGAGGTTGACTTGAGCAAAGGACTCCCAGAGTCCATTATGCTGAATAACAAACAACAGAGATGGACTCAGCATCTAGACTATGAGAACACAGCTTTCAGATGCCGGATATGCAGGTGCACAGGCCACCTACAAAACTCATGCCCAGCAGCCAAAAGGGATAACAGAAAAAAGAAGAAAACAGGCAAAGCTGCTAAAGGTTGGCAATTTCCCTCTGAAGAGCCAGATCTACAGGAAGAAGAGGAGGAACCAACACCACAAGAGAATCAACAAACAGATACCTCCTTGGGCACACAAGAACAAGAAATGCAAGATCCTCTCGACACCACCACAAAGACTCAGCAGGATATGGTACCTGGAGACTAGACAGTGGGGGAAATAAAAGAGCACATACATCAGACACATCAGACTCTGATAAGGATAATGGAGCACAAGTAGAAGAAAATCAGCTTGTCCTTATCGAGACCACGCCAACACTTGGTGCTTGGCGAAAGGTTGAAAAGAAGAAGGGGAGAAAATCCTAATTGTAACTCTTTTGCTTTTTCATTTGCAGCAACTTGAATGTCTTTGGACATATACCAGCTCATACAACATGTAATTTTGTTTTTCTCATAAATAAAATTACGAATTTTTTCTTTGTGAAAAAAAAATGTATTGTACATGTTTATATTTGTTAGTTTGTGTAGCTTGGACAGGTGTTCTAGTCTTAGGTGGTGTCTATGAAGCTAGAAACACATATGGATTAATTATCTCCAATACCTAGAAAAAGTTTCTAAGGAGAATTGTCTTAGTTAGATTTAATTAGCCAATTTAATCATTTTCCTAAGTCTAACTAAGAAAAAGTGGTTAATTAATTGGGATTAATTGAGACAAATTGATTTCTCTCTAGTGACTTCTAGAAAAGTGATTTTTAGAAGTCAAGATGATCTTAGCCGTCGATAGTGAATAGATCATGGCCATCGATTGCTCAACGAGAGATTATAAGAGGAGATAGATGGGCATTTGGAGAATACATTCGTGAGACAGATTCGCAGTGATAGCAAGGGCACAGCGATAGTGTGGGAGACACTAGCAGTTGGATTTAACCAGGAGAAATTGAGGAGAGAATTTCCGAAGAAATTCTTCACAGTGATTCCAGTTTTCCGAGAGAAGGAAGGAGGTTGAATTATTCTGCAAGAGGGAGGTTGATTCAGCCAGTGTGAATTGCCAGTTTATCTAGTGCGAGATGTCGAAGGCTCATTTTTATTGCCAGCTACTAGATTGATTTCTTGCAGGCAATGCGACTGGGTTTCTAGAGTTGTTGGAGGCAAAGAAATTCGCTAGAGTTGTTGGAGGCAAAGAAATTCGCTAAGCTAAAAAAAAGGAAAAAGACAGGAAGAGAATTTTTTTGTAGCTAAAAAATTAGCAAGAACCCACATGTGTGAGAAGTCCAACGATTTTTCTGCAGCAAACAGTTCACGCGTATGACGCGGAAGGATTTCCAAGCCACACGTGTGCATGCACAAGGGCTTGAGGAGGCCAAGTGGGTTGTTGATTTTGCTACAAGAATTATCTCAAGTTTCGTTGTAACTTCCTTGTAACTTTTTAGGGCCATTTTCCTTGGTTAGGGAGCCCATGATTTCACTAAGAAATTGAATTAAGAGAATTTCAAGGATTAATTTTTGTCGTTGTGTTGTCTGATTTTTTTCTGAATAATTTTTTGTTTTAATTCCGCTAAAAATTGTGAAGTTAAAGGTGCCAAAGTATTTTCTATTTGTAGTTTTCAGATACTAATTTACAGTAGAAATTAATTTACTACATAGAAAATATTTATTAGGGTATAATCACTCCATGAGATAGTAAATTTGCAATTGGCACTTAAACTTTAACACCTTGTTGCCTTACCTTTTTCTAGAGTTGTATCAAATGAGCTTGGGGGCTATTCAAAGATCAATGTTTAAGGGGAATAGGACATTTTGGAATATTATTAGCATATCTTTAAATTTGGGCTTCCAGTATTCTATTTTTAGCAATTTTCTCCATGCATCAAATTCACATGCAAATTTTGGAATGCACATGGGGGATGGAGGATGGTTACATGGGCACTTCCAATTCTTCATTCCGATATTTTTAGTAGTTTCTATTTTTAGAGATTGATGGCGCATGTCCCTATGATGTTTGTTGAGATTGATGACACAACACACTTCATGAGAGTGAATTGATCTTGGAGGTCCACTTACACACTCATTTGTATCTTGATCAGAAGAGACCAGATGCATACATCCTATTTTTCTAGAAGGGCACACTAGTCTATCTATTTTGGAACTTTGACTTAGCCTATCCTCAAGCTCAGAAGGTGCCCTTATCTCTTGCTTCTATTCTTAGCAAAATTGTTGTAACTAACTACTATTGTATCCCTTGTTGACACAGCTCAAGAAGCTAGTTAGAAGTGAGTTATATGGAGAATTGTTTCCTAAGATTATTTTATTAGAGGAGATTGTGGATCTCAACAAACTATTGACTATCTTTAGCAAGAAGTTAGATGAGGAGTTAGTTAATTATAAAGATGGTTTAACTTTAACTTATAACAAAGATATTTGGATTTCCTAGGATAAATATTAGATTTGAAAATTGACCATCATAAACTTACCAAAAACATCAAATTTATAGAACCAAAAACATAGATGTAAACACCCATCATTCAATGATATCATAACACATTCATATTATGTGGGAAAAAACCCACATGATGAGAGGAAAACCCATGGTGAAAAGGAAAACTAATTATCTCATTACAGTGGAATTATTATTATTCCTCACATTGTCCATTGTGATCTAACTATCCTTTGTTATGAACATAAATATATAAATAATATAAGTAAATAATTAATAAATAATTATGTACAATGAAAGGACATGTCCTAAAAGACATGACTATTCATGAAAGGGCATCCTACCTAGGTATATAAACGGGACTCTCATTGTACAATCAATCATCATATTTCTACTATCAATTATGTATATACTATTTATATATTCTCCGAGTTCAAACTTTTGTGATTCATCTTGTTTTGAGATCGTTCTTTCGGATTAATCACATCACCAATTTTTGGTCTCCATTAAAATAATTAAGTATTTTAATAAAACATGAACCGAGTGGAATTTCCACAAACGGTTTCTGGGTTCTTTGGAATACTGATGTCCAAGCCTCCCTACAAATTTTGAGACTTGGAACACTTTCCGATGCTACAAAAATCAACACATGATACCTCGTTTCGATGAATTATTGGCTAGATGCACTCAAGAGGAGAATAGGATGATGGAGAGAGTCAAGCCCTCAAATGGAAATAAACCTACTTCTTTCTCCACTCATGCAAAGAGGAAGAATAATGTTGGTCCGAGAAGACAAGGTCAAGTATTCAAGAAGGGACTCAAAGAAGGAAGAAAAGAAAGGTGCTACAATTGCAACAAGTTCGGTCTCTATACTAGAGAATGTCCTCACAAAAGGAATACTCCAAGGGATGATGACAACAACAACCACAACAATTTCAAAGGCAATGGAAATCAAAGGAACAATAGGTTCAACAACAAAGGAAAGATGAATGCTCCTGCTACTCGAAATGGAAATGGTCGACCTCCCAAAAGGTCGAGAAATACCAAGTATGATGAAAGTAATGTTGTAGAAAGTCAGGAAGAGTTTTATCTTATTTTTGCTCTATCAACTGCCTCTCCCCCGAACACGTTGGATCATTGGTTGATTGATAGTGGGGCCTCAAGGCACTTCACTGGGTACAAGGAGGCCCTCTCAAATTTGGTTGAAAAGAATACTAATCTAGAAATTATACTTGGAGATAATGCCACCTACCCCATGAAAGGGATAGGTATTGTCACTCTTCACTTCAATCAAGGTCAAACCCTTCATCTACAAGAAATATTGTATGTGCTCAATTTGAAGAAGACCTTGGTGTCTATTTCTGCGATGGAAGATAAAGACTTCAAGGTAGCATTTGTTGAGGGAAAGGAACGTATTTGGCAAAGAAACCCTAAAGATGCATTTATTCTTGGTTTTAGGGTTGACAGTCTCTATCAAATTGGAGGATGTCTCTATCACTTTGAGGAGGTCTAATGTCTTTACTCTTTGGAGGAAGGGATAGTTTAGAAGGAAATTTGGTCTTAGGAACCGGATCCTGCATATCTCAAGCCTTGCTCACTGCATCCTGTAAGGTAGTGGGTTGGTAGGCCCTTACCCACCTGCGCAAAGGTTCAGCTAAAACCTCTATAAATAACTTGACTAGTCGGGTGATTGACATGTCTATCACCAACACTGATAACCTCAGGAAGTTTGATATATAAGCCTCCAAACTTCCTATTTGCTTGAGTTGTGTTAGTTCTCTGAAGTAGATCTTTGGGTCCTTATCAAATCCCTTAATGAGTCTTTGTGTGAACTCTATATATGAAGTGATGCTCGCATGTCCTAATGTGAACAACCCATGGTACCACCATTCCTGGAAATCTCCATCCAGGTGGAATGTGTGAAAATTTCTGAATGTTACTTATGCAGAAATCTATTGTTAGATCTAGTTATGCTCCTACTTAATTAAGTTATTAAGCTGAAAATTCAGATTAATATCAAAGCAAAACACATAACAAACTTTCACCAATTCAGATCTAGAAAAATTAAATGCACACATAGACAAAGTGACATGGTGATTTTCTGGACAAATAGTCCCCGGAAAAACCCAATGGGGGAAAACCGATCTATTGGCTGCTGGAGGGTTTTATTATTAAGAGTATTTCTGAATACAGCAAATCTGGGTTCCAAATCTGGAAAACCCGATAGAGAAAAATATAGAACTACAGCTCACCAGTTGTTCTAAAGCCAAAAAATTGATTGATCCACACCCTCAAGTAGGATTTAAAGGACCCAGCCAAAATTAGGCCGTAGAAACCCCAGCGCTGCCCCTAAAGCCCCTGTGTCAGCCTCTGCGTCCCTCTGCGATGGCCTGGAAAGGGCTGCGTAACCTCAGACTGGGTGACGCAGTCCCTACGCTGCCTCTGACGGACTTTGTGTAACCTCTGAGGATTTCCAGCTGCCTAACGTTGTCCTGGGAGAGACTGCATGCACTTGCGTAGCTGAAGCCACCTCTGCGCTGCACAGTTGTTGCCCTCTCTGTTGTTGCTGCTCCTGCTTCTCTGCGCTGCCTCTTTGAGTTGATCTTTGCCTCTTGCTTGTTCTAGGCATTGGGATCAGACCATCCTCTTTGCCTAAACTCCCCTCTCTGCAGCTGAAACACTTTTGAGTATTCTTAGAAAATCCCTGCCCTAGAATCTCAGCTTAGCTTCAGTGCTCTGCCTTTGTGTGTCTCATCAAATGACCCCAAGTCTTTCCCTTATACTTTTCTCGTTGGGAAACCAACGGCCATGATCAAATCTTGAATCAATGGCTAAGATTAAAAGAAAGCTTGATCCATGTCACTTAAGACAATTTCATCACATGTTTAATTTAATTAACTTTAATTATTTAATTTTTCTAAGTTTAGACTTAGGAAATACATTAAAATAATTAATTAATTAAATATCTTCCAAACCAGATGAAATTTCTCAAATCCATTTATGGGTCTTGTAGATCATGTGTACTCTAGTCCCTCCACAAATTTTGGGAGCTAGAGCACATCCGATGCTACCCCCACTATACAAAATCTCAACACTCCCTCTTAGCACGGAGTGTGCTCTAGCAATACATCAAACCATGTATCACAAGATTTTGGGCACTGGTTTCTGTGTTGTTGATGTTAGGCCTGCTACCATTCAACACTGCACCGGTGCTGCCATTTTGTACTGTTGCCCATGATGCTGTCACTGCCACTAATACATCTGTATTGTAGCTCCCTCTCAATCTGCAACATCCGTGTTTCTCATAGCACTTCCACTGCAACTTCAATTGTTGAGAGAAGCAATTGAATCTCCTGCCCAATCTTTGACAAACAAGTTAGTTGGGTTGCATCCTCATCATTGAAGCTCCATCGGCTGTTGATCTGTGTTGTCATCTAGAGAATTAATGCATAGCTGCAACTCTGCATTGTGTAAGCAGACTCCCTCTGCACTGCTGAAGTCACATCAGCCCCTTGTGCTGAAATCTCTCACACAATTGTTGCACTGTGTTGTCCTCCTGAAGCCTTCTACACTACTACAGCTCTACTCTGCGTAAGCAGCTCTGCTCTGCGCTACTGAAGTCACATCAACCCCTATGTTGTTGTTGTTGCATCTACATTGCGTTGCCCTCCTTCCAGCCTTTAGATCTACCTCTGCTTCATCTGTGATCTATGCCCCCACTGCTCCACTTGTCCCACTACTGTCTTAAAGCTCTCGTAGCTCATATGTGATCCAATAGATGAGTTGCTCAAGGATCCTGCCCTCATTCTGTAGCTGCTCTACAGATCCATATCGCCCCACTTTCTTGGTTCATGAGCGCTCATGGCTACATCATCTTCTGACCCATCATCTGCCAAGCAGCCTTGGAAGAAGAAGCTTCCTTGTCCTTTTTCTTCTGAGGAGAATTGCTGGCGAAATTCGCCACACTGGAAGCACTTTATCTTTGACAGATCCTTCTTCTTCTTTCCCTACTGCCTCTTTGATGCCAATGTTGCATCTTCTTCATCTTCCTTCTTCACCTTACTCGATCCCGTGATATACTGCTTCTTGGTGAATTTGCGGAGTTCTTCTTGACGCATGATTGCCCACAAGTTGTCCCAAGCTGGAAGTTCCGCTCTGCCCAAGATACTTTGGACAAAAGTTTCCCATTCATCTATGACCACATTGAGAGTAGTCCTGACCATCACATCATTCTCCACCTTAGCACCCGTGGCAATGAACTAGTCTCTGATCGACTGTAATCTGAAGAGAACATGTTCCATGACTTCCCCCTTGGTCATCATGAATGACCGCATCTGAATCTCGAGAAGCATCTTCCTCTGGACGAACTTGCCCTCATATAGCGCTGTTAAGGCCTTCCACATCTCATTAATTGTTTTCTTCTCAGCTATGTGTGGGAGAATATGATCCTTAATTCCATCCATTCTCAGCCGCTTGGCATGCCCAACAGCTTTATTATGCTTCCTTAGGAGATCTGCATCGGTGGGCGTGGCCAAAACTTGTTTTGCATGGTCTCTTAGATGACATGCCTCTAGGACTATCAGGATTCTAGCCTTCCAAACTGAAAAGCTCGATAGGCCATCCAATTTGTCCTGATCACACATTCCATGAGGAGCCATCTGCTCAGAAATTTGTCGGAGCTCCTTTTCTCTCTGCTAGAGATCTGGATCTAAGGTCCTTGGCGAAACAGGTACCTTTTGCTCCCTCTGACAACTGATTTCCCTCCGTGGAAATCTGTCGAATCAAGAATGATTCAGCTCTCTTCAATCCTCTGATCGATCTGCAAGTTTCTTTGGCTAGAAACTCTCTAAGAAGCTGATCTCCTCCCGCTCTTTGTCACTAGTGCTTAGGCTAAAAATCTGAAAACTTCAGAAATTTAACCCCACCAGCACCTTCTGAAGTTCTGCAACTTTGCTTTAGGCACTTCTGGATCTGACAGCTTCAGATTTGCGTCACCCTAGTTGGCTTCAGACAATCTCGGCACTGCCTCTGCGCTGCCTCCGCGTAGTAAGTGCGTGGCCCAGCTAGGAGACAGCATAAGACTGCGTCACCCTGCACTCTGCGTAACTCTGCTTCCTCTGAAACTGCTTGTCCCTTCAGATCTGCCCTTCTGCTGCTACTGCTGCTTTCGGCAACAAGATCCTTCAGTCTTCTGGTGGTGACCCTCCTAGATCTTCAATTGCTCTGATACCATGTGAAAATTTCTAAATGTTACTTATGCAGAAATCTACTGTTAGATCTGGTTATGCTCCTCCTACTTAATTCAGTTATTAAGCTAAAAATTCAGATTAATATCGAAGCAAAACACATAACAGACTTTCACCAATTCAGATCTAGAAAAAGTACATGCACACATAGACAAAGTGACACAATGGTTTTCTGGACAAATAGTCCACCAAAAAACCCAATGCGGGAAAATCAGTCTGCTAGCTACTGGAGGATTTTATTATTAAGAGTATTTTTGAATACAGCAAATCTGGGTTCCAGATCTGGAAAACCCGACAGAGAAAAATATAGATCTGCAGCTCATCGGCTGTTCTGAAGCCAAAATATTGACTGATCCACACCCTCAAATAGGATTTATAGGACCCAGCCAAAATTAGGCCCTAGAAATACCAGCGTTGCCCCTGAAGCCCCTATGCCAGCCCCTGCGTCAAATGAGTCAAATGAGTTCAATGACTTTTGCAGAGAAGCTAGCATTAAGAGGAAGACCACAATTATCTATACTCTTGAGCAAAATGGTGTTGTTGAAAGAAAGAACAGGACCATTGTGGAAGTTGCCCGCGCCATTCTATGTGACCAAGGTCTTCCGAAGTTTCTATGGGGAGAAGTTGAGATCACTGTTGTGTACGTTCAAAATAGATGCCCACATTCTGCTCTGGACTCAAAAACTCCTAAAGAAGCCTTCTCTAGTAAGAAACCTGATGTTTCTCATTTTAGAGTTTTTGGTCGTCCTGTTTAATTTCATGTCCCCGAAAGAAAAGAGAAGCAAGTTGGATGCTTATGGAAAGAAGGGAATGTTTGTGGGTTATAGTGAAACTTCGAAGGCATATAGAATCTATGTGCTTGGTTAAAGAGAAGTGGAGATATGCCACGATGTCACCTTCGATGAAGATATTGCCCTCAAGAAAGTGAGAAATCTTCCTAGCTCCAAGGAAGAAAAAGAAGATGACGAAGCAGGGAAGCAGGAAGAGTCGAAGGATGAACCAATGCCCAATGTTGAAGGACTATGGATCCTATTGATCCACCTCCATCAAATAAGAGAAGACCCTCGTGGCTCAGGGACACTCTCAAAGATGCCGAGAGACAATACCCCAAGGGGGACTTTCCGTGAAATCAAGAAGTCGAATAGGTATCAAGGGTACCTAGCAGCCATGAGTACAATTGTACAATCTGAGCCTGGATCATTTGAAGAAGTTGTTGATCAATGGTTGTCATTGATCTCAACCCAAGCAGCACCAGGGGCTACGCCGATCTTGCATGGGAATTTTGACTTGACAACTTACTCTATTCCAAGTCAAGGATATTTTGGATTGTTTCTACTTGTCAAGATGTTTCTGTTGATATATGGCACGCCACGTAATTCTTCACAGTTTGAGAGATATTCGTGTTTAAAGTTAGTAACCCCAATTAGTGGGCTAAACCCCATGGGGTTGTGAAATGACACTAATAATTGGTTGTGGTCATTGAATAGTCAATAATTAATAATTTTTTAAGTTCCTAAAATCCCTCCAACGTTCACATGTTGAAGACTCTCTCAACCTAAGCATTTATATAAATTGTGACCCTCATATCCTCCACGTGTAAGGATTTCGCTACTTAAAACAGGTCATCATGGCATTTTCGCTATAATTTTTTTTCTGTAAAGCTTTAGAGGGTAAAAAAAAACCCATTTGAGCCTAAGTCCTGATGAAGCTCGTGTCGAAATTTCAGATATTGGTTCGCTATATTTTCGGAGATATGATCTGAGGAAGTTAGGGTTTTTGCAAGCTCCCGAATTTCATGTCAAACCAGTGACCTTGGGAAAATCGTCATAACTTTCTCTCTGAGCATTGGATTCAAATTTCATAAGAAGTGATAGAAAGAGGACGGGTTGTAGTTTGTTGGGTATCGTTTTCAGGACCAAAGGTTGAAACAGTGACACGTGGCACCTATACAAGTTCGCTCTACTAAACTAGTCTATAATCAGGTCATCGTAGGAGATTGGGCATAACTATTTCTTGAAGAATCCAATATTGATCAAACCTACAGGGTTGGAAAGAGGAGTCAGAGGGCTACCACAGGACGCAATTTCAGACCTTGGAGATCTGAAATTACATAGATACAACAAATTCAATATCGAGCTTCTAGAAGAAAAGAAAAAATATGCATTCAAGGATCACTTCAGTAAGGACAACACATCAACAGTCAAGGGTAAGTCTACGACAGGAAGGTATGTATGATTAGTGTTTGAATTTTAATTTGACATGTGTTTTTGCAGGACAGTGTAAGTATTTTGTATGTATGTTTGATTGGGTTTTGTTCATAAATGTTGACCATATTTACATTTGAATTTTGAATATTTCTCCGACATATGGTTTGCAGGACAGTGTAAGTATTTTGTTTGTATATTGGTTTGGGTATTGTTCATTAATGTATGTGCAGGAAGGAGGACACAATAGGACAACTCAGACACATACTAGGAGGACAATGCAACGCCAAAGTAACATTACTTGAAGCAAGCATAACAATACCTCAGCAACTGCTAGTGTTCAAAGAAGTAGTGTCAAGGCAAGTATCAGGTCATGTCAAAATTCGGTATTGTAAAAATCATCATTCTAAAATTGTAAAAGAGTCAATCTGCCTAGAGTTGGAGAGGCATTGTTGGGAGGTATAAGTGTCATTGTTGGATAATGTTATGGAAGGGTTGCAGGTTATAGTGTGATTGGGTGATTGGTCTAGTTCAAGAAAATGATTGTGAATCATATTGTATCGTGGATCATTGTCCCTGGTATGGGAGTCCACACTCTTGTCTTATTTCCGATCATTATAGGATGGCAGGGAGGTGCTAGGTTGGTGCATGAAGTCACCTACAGGTGGGAGCCTGTGAACACTTCAGGGTGGTAGGTCGGTCTAGGATGTCAGGGCATCCATTCAGTTGACTACAAAAGAAACCAGGGCGTTGGGGCATCCTTCCAGTGGGAGCTGAAGAAGAATGCTTTTCTAGAATTCTACGAAGTTGTACCTTTAATTTCAGTTGGGGTTGAAGATTAAAGAATTTATTAGAAAAACGTTCGGTGGTTTTTGACCCGGAGGGGTTTTCCACCTAAAATTCATGTGCCTACTGTCTTCTATTGTTTACTGTTGTTACTGGATAAAAATCAAGAATAATTGAAGATTAACTAATGCTCTGAAAAGATTTAAAAGTGCTAACTGATAAGAAATACCAATTCACCCCCCCCCCCCCCCCCTCCTCAGTATATCCAACAATTGGTATCATAGCTTGGCTCCTTCAATAGTAGTCTAACCACTGGAAGGAGATCATGGAATATACTAAGAATAGAGTTGCTTTGTTCAATGGAAATAACTACGCACTTTGGAGTGGAAGAATGCAAGTTCATTTGCTGGCGCAAGGATACTGTTGATTTCTGTAGCATCCGGAAGTGTTCCAAGTCTCAAACTTTGCAAGGAGGCTTGGACAACAGCATTCCAAAGAACCCAGAAACAGTTTGTGGAAATTCCACTCGGTTCATGACTTATTAAAATAAATAATTATTTTAATGAAGACCCTAAGTCTAAACTTAGGGAAACGAAATAATTAAAGAGTATTAATAAGTCAGAGTGTGAATCTTCTAGAAAACATGGATCAAGTCAAGTTTTAATCTTAGCCATTGATTAATCTTTTAACTTGGGTCGTTGGTTCTCCAACAGGAAGATTATAAACAGAGGCTTGAGGGTCACTGGGAAATAAGTCGAGCATACACTCAGTGCCCGAAGGAGATCCATTCTGATGTAAAATTCGATCTCGGTGGGAGAGTTGCAGGGCGAGAAGTTGGCAGAAGCAGAAGGAGGAGGTCAGTGGTGATCGAGATCAAGGACAGAGGGTAGCAATGGGTCACTGGAGGCAGCTTGAGGCTGCAGCGCAAAGAACCCACGCAGTCTGCACGCAGTCTAGCGTTGGGACTACACAGTGAATCACGCAGAGAGACGCTGGGGCATGCAGGGGTTGTTCATGGTGTCAGAGAATTGTCCGAGTAAGCCGGAAATTCACTCTCAAGTGATTCAGAATTTATCTTTCGTTGTATTTTCCTGTAAAGACATCAATTGCTGAAGAATTAATAAAACCCTCATCTTATGTATCAAATCTTTCGGTTAAAATCACAATGGAGAAATTTGTGTCGACGCGTTTCGAACCAGCCAGTGTGGTTCATCATCAGGACAAGATACGAAATCTGATCTAGGACACAGCGTAAATAGATAAAGAATCTCCAAATAGCCGTTGTACAATAACGGCTAGTTTGACCATAAAAAATAAAACTAACAAAATAAAAATGAAAATAAAACTATAAATAAATATAATAAAAATAAAATATAAAAAATATAAAAAACTAAAAACTGAAAAATAAACAATAAAAACAACGGCTAGTTTGACTAAAAATTAAATAAATAAAATAAAAATAAAATCCAAAAAATAAATAAATAAACAATAAACAATAAAATAAAATTTTTTAAAAATTAAGAATAAAAGATAAAAATAGTAAGAAACTAATAAATAAATCGATATAAAAATGAACATTAAAGTAAATAACAATGTTAAAAAATAAAAATAAAATTTTTTTTTTTTTAAATATAAAAATAAATAAATAAATATAATTTTATTTATTTATTTATTTATTTTATTATTATTATTATTATTATTATTTAACAATTCAATATATAATTTGAAACTAAATCAATTTCTTTATTTTTATTTATATATATTTATATATATATAATTTTATTTTTATTTTTATTTTTATTTTATTTTTTTATTTTTTTAATTATTATTATTATTATTTTTATTTTTTTTAAGGCAATTAATTTAAAAATTAGATGAAAAACACATAATAAACATAACTATGCTAAAAAATAAATAAAAACTAATTACATAACAAAGAATAACAGAAAGGAAAAAAACAAAATAGGACAAGAGAGGAGAAAACGACGATCCTTAGACAAACAGAAGAGCAAAAACTCTAAAAGCTACGAATGAAGGGCAGGGATCCAACACCTGCTCACACTCCACCCATCATCTCTGTTAAGGTTAATAGGCCTATTTTCAATCTCAAGAGCCTCCCTAAACTTTCGGTGGTGAAAATGGTCCACCTTTGCAATGACCTCAGCATCTTCAATGCAAATGTGATGCTTTGTCTTTTCAGCATGCTCCGCTAAGGCAGAGGAGCAAGATCTATTATGCTTTAGGTCAGCGGCATGTTCATGAATTCTTTGATTGATAGATCGACCAGTTTCACCAATATAAGGGGTCCCACAAGAGCACGAAATCAAGTAAACACCCTTACCCTCCTTAGGGCAAATTGGGTCCTTAACCGATCTGAGCGAATTCCTAATCGTGCGGAGGGGCTTGAAGGTTGAAGGAACACTATGTTTCCTTAGTAACCTGGCGATCTTATCAGTCGTTCCCTGGATAAAAGGGAGGTGAACACCAGCAGACCTGTCATAATTATCATTTTTAACCCTAGGACCTTTATCCGCTTTTTGGAAAGCTCTATGACACTGAATTTTGCTATAACCATTTTTGAGGAAAACCTTAAAAAGATGAGATTTCTCATCTTCAAGGTGGTGTTCATCAGCGATTCTCAAGGCACGAGTGGCTAAGGTGCTGAGAACCCCTAATTTATGAGCAGGGAAATGATGAGAGTCCGCATGTAAATACTGCTCAGTATGCGTCTTCTTTCTATAGACTTGATGAAAAAAAGAGCCTTCTTCATTCCTAGTAATAAGGACATCAAGAAAGGGAAGACTACCATCCACTTCGAATTCCATGGTAAACTTAATGGCGTCTGACTGAACATTAAGATGATGAAAGAAAAGGTCCAATTTTTCTTTACCATGTGGCCACACCACACAGGTGTCGTCCACAAACCGCTTCCAAAGCTTAGGTTGAAAAAGCGAGGTGGAGAGTGCTCTAGATTCAAAGTCTTGCACCGATTTTCCCACATTTGGGTTTTTCCGGGGACAATTGTCCAAAAATAATTGTGTACACGTGATTGATTCTTGTGCTTATGTTTCCTACTATTTATTTCTCTGCATATATATTTGCGAATGTTGCAGTAGTATTTATTTCGATATTTGCCGGAAGATTTCTGAAGAATAACTTATTGAATTAATAAGTAGGAGAAATAAATCTATCATTGCCACTGTTTGAAATTTTCACATGGTATCAAAGCCAGAGATGAATAACAGGGAGGGGGCACCTATCAATGAACGGAAATGTATTGTTACAGCGATAGCACAGAAGGGTTCACGCAGTTCTCCAAGAGGGGGAAGAAGCACGACAGAACAGATGAATCACGATGTCTTTGTATTGGCATCCAGACTTGAGGAAGATTTTGCTTGTGTATCAAGCACTGCTTCTTCTGATGTCTGGTATATTGACAGCGGAGCCTCTGCTCACATGATGGGAGTACGGGACTGTTTTTCCGACTACCAAGAAGAGTAGATGAATTTCAAAATAACCGTGGGTAATAAAGCAAAATGCACTTCCGTTGGGAGAGGTACCGTAGTTTTTCAGACCAAGGCAGGAAATAGAATCAGGGCCACTAATTTGTTGCATGTGTCGGGTTTGGGGATGAATTTACTCTCAGTGTCACAGCTTCAAAACCGAGGATATGACGTCTGCATTAATGGCAATAGAGTCTACATCAAGCACCCCAGTTGGAAGAAGAAGGCATAGATCGGGGTAAGAAGCAACAAACTGTACAAGCTACAGCTTGACTCTCCAATGGCACTAGTTGGCAACGTAAATGAAACAGACCTAAATTAGCTATGGCACAGAAGAATGGGGCATTTGCATCATGGGGCATTGAGAACTCTCCAGAAAACTGTCACAAGTGTTCCAGAACTGAGCACTAAATAAGATGATGTCTGCAAGGGGTGCATATTGGGAAAATATGCCAAGGCGGCATATCAGAGAAGCAACAATAGGGCCAAGGGTGTATTAAATCTGATACACTCAGATATCTGCAGGCCGATGTTCACTAGAGCTCTTAGCGGTGTCGAATACTTCGTCACCTTCATTGATGACCATTCCAGGAAAACCTGGATCTACTTCTTGAAGACTAAGGATGAAGTCTTCAGTCGATTCAAAGAGTTTAAGGCTCTGGTGGAAAATCTGACAAGGAAGCAAATCAAGGTGTTGTGATCAGATAATGGTGGTGAATATATAGATAAAGAATTCACTGGATTCTGTGCAAGGCAAGGCATCAAAAGAGAGTGGACAACTCCATACAATTCGGAGCAGAATGGTGTGGCAGAAAGGAAAAACCGGACTATTGTCGAAGCAACCAGAGCTATGTTGTATGACCAAGACATGCCCAAATTCCTGTGGGCTGAAGCGTGTAATACAGTTGTCTACATTCAGAACAGGACTCCTCATGCTGCACTGGGAAAGATCATGCCAGAAAGTGTCTTCACTGGCAGTAAGCCTGAAGTGAGTCACTTTAGGATCTTCGGCAGTACAACTTATTGTCATGTGCCCAATGAGAAAAGGAAGGAGTTGGAGATGACTGCCGAAAAGGGGTATTTGGTAGGATACAGCGAGAACGCAAAGGCTTATCGCATCTACATTCCTAAGAGCAGGAAAGTGGTGGTGCGAAGGGATGTGAAGTTCATGGAGGAGAAGGCCTTCAGAAGATCCCATGAGCTGCCTTCTGTTATGCAGTCTGAGGAAGAGTCTCTAGTCCAGCCCCAACAACCAGCAGCAGAAAATTCAGTTGCCTCTCCAAGACATAGTAATCCAAAGGATGTGTCTCCCGAGGATTTGCAAGAGGGAGAGCCAGTAGATCCACCCACCACCAGTGGAAGAACGAGCAGGGAACTTCGATAGATTCTGAAGGATGCAGAGGACTTTATCGGAATCGCCTGAAATGAGAGGAGACAGCGTAGGCAGCCTGAGAGGTATCAAGCCTTGGTTGCTCAATTCGGAGAACCTTCCAGTTTTCATGAAGCAACTCAGCACCAGGTGTGAGTTGATGCAATTGTGGAAGAGTACAGTTCCATCATGACGAATGATGTGTGGGATGTTGTACCGAAACCTCCGGAGAGATCAGGTGTAGGTTCCAATTGGATCTACAAAATCAAGTATGCTGCAGACTGCAATATCGAGAAATTTAAAGCTAGGTTTGTGGCTAAGGCATATTGGTCAGAAGGAAAGGATTGACTATGAATAAACCTTCGCCCCAATAGCCAAGTACACATCTATCAGGGTCGTGATATCACTCGCTGCGCAGATGGGATGGGAAATTCATTAGATGGACGTCAAGACGACATTCTTGAATGGTGTGATAGAAGAAGAGGTGTATATAGAACAACCGGAGGGCTTTGAGACACATGATCAGAAAACTCATGTGTGCAGATTGAAGAAAGCATTATACGAACAGAAGCAAGATCCTAGAGCCTGGTATGGTCGAATTGACAGCTACCTACAGAGGATGGGATTCGTCAAGAGTGACGAAGATCCCAATCTCTACTATCTAAGAGTAGGGAGTGAGCCTTTGATACTGGTTTTGTATGTATATGATCTGTTCTTAACAGGATCATCAAGGCTCATCACATATTGCAAGAAGAATTTGGCTGAAGAATTTGACATGAAGGATCTAGGACGGATGCACTATTTTCTGGGGTTGGAGGTTTGGCAGCAGAACGAAGAGATCTTCCTTGGTCAAGGAAGATACACTACAAAAATTCTGAAGAGATTTCAGATAGAGGATTGTAGACCCATGACAACTCCAATGATCGCCAACTGGAAGAAAATCGACACGTCTGAAGATGATGAGGCAGATCCTACGCTGTATAGGCAGCTCATAGGGTCATTGATGTATCTGGTAAATACAAGGCCAAACATTTGTTATGCTGTAAATACCCTAAGTCAGTTCATGGTGGAACCGAAGAGGGTACATTGGGCAACAGCCAAGCATGTTCTCAGGTACCTTCAAGGAACAGTCGAGCTTGGATTGAAGTACACCTGTAGCAATGATGTCAAGTTGAGTGGTTTCACTGACGCGGATTGGGCTGGAAGTTCAGTTGATCGGAAGATACCATTGGGTACTGTTTCAGTCTAGGATCAGGAATGACTTCCTGGTGCAGTAGCAAACAAAAGTCCATAGCATTGAGTTCAGCGGAAGAAAAATATATGGCAGCCAGCACAGCTTCGTGCGAAGCCATACGGCTTAGGAAACTGCTAGTGAATCTACTCAAGAAGAAAATGGAAGAGACCAGCGTCTTATGTGATAATCAGAGTTGCATAAAGCTCTCTGAGAATCCTGTGTTTCATGATAGGTCGAAACATATTGACATCAAATTTCACTTCATCAGGGACTGTGTACAACGTGGAGTTGTTCAGTTGTAGTACACTCCAACAAGAGAACAGGTAGCAGACATCCTCACAAAGGCTCTAGGGAAGACAAAGTTTGTCTACTTCATAGAGAAGATGGGGATGATGAAGAATCCCTTCCATTAGCAGGAATGGATAGATTCAGTGTTCAGAGGGAGCTGTGGTACAGAGGCAGCAGTGACAGTGGCAGTGTCAAAGGCAGCAGTACAGCAGGCAGCAGCGCAGCAGATGGGGGGGCAGAATCCTAAGATCAATAGCGCAGAGGCTGCTTCAAAATCAGAACAGCATGCAGCAGGCATATTGTTGGAACACCTTCCTCGCTATAAGGGAGTATTGATTTTTGTAGCATCCGGAAGTGTTCCAAGTCTCAAACTTTGCAAGGAGGCTTGGACAGCAGCATTCCAAAGAACCCAGAAACAGTTTGTGGAAATTCCACTCGGTTCATGACTTATTAAAATAATTAATTATTTTAATGAAGACCCTAAGTCTAAACTTAGGGAAATGAAATAATTAAAGGGTATTAATAAGTCAGAGTGTGAACCTTCTAGAAAACATAATTGATTAATCTTTTAATCTGGGTCGTTGGTTCTCCAATAGGAAGAATATAAAAGGGGGCTTGAGGGTCACTTGGAAAATAAGCCAGGCATACACTTAGCACCCGAAGGAGATCCATTCTGATGTAGAATTCGATCTCGGTGGGAGAGTTGCAGGGTGAAAAGTTCGCAGAAGTAGGAGGAGGAGGTCAGTGGTGATCGCGATCAGGGACGAAAGGCAGCAGTGTGTCACTAGAGGCAGCTTGAGGCTGCAGCGCAGAGAACCCACGTAGTCTCCATGTAGACTCATGTAGTCCAGCACTAGGACTGCGTAGTGAGTCACGCAGAGAGATGCAGGGGCATGCAGGGGTTGTTCAGGATGTTAGAGAATTGTCCGAGTGAGCCAGAAATTCAGTCTCAAGTGATTCAAAATTTATCTGTCGTCGTATTTTCCTGTAAAGACATCATTTGCTGAAGAATTAATAAAACCCTCATCTGTTGCATCGGTTTTCCCACATTGGATTTTTCCAGGGACAATTGTCCAAAAATAACTGTGTACATGTGATTGATTCTTGTGCCTATGTTTCCTACTGTTTATTTCTTTGCATATATATTTGTGAATGTTGCAGTAGTATTTGTTTCGATATTTGTTGGATGATTTCTGAAGAATAATTTATTGAATTAATAAGTAGGAGAAATAAATCTATCACTGCAACTGTTTGAAATTTTCACAGATACGAAGTATGGGAAATCGTTGAAAAAGGCTTTACAGCGACCCAGGATGAACAAGCTAAGAAAAATATGGTATATGATGCAAAGGCTAAAGATCTCATTATCAATGGGCTTATCGAATCTATCTATCTTAAGGTACTGAGTTGCAAAACTGCTAAAGAAGTATGGGGCAAGCTTCAGAATATATATGTAGGTGACTCAAACGTGAAAGAAGCAAAGATTCAAATTTACAGGGCAAAATTTGAGCAACTCAAAATGAAGGAAGATGAAAATATTGATGCATACTTATAGTGTGTTGATGAAATAACAAATGCATTGGAAGGTTTGGGAGAACCTGTCGACACGAAAATTGTTGTCCGAAAGATCCTTAGAATCTTGTCGGCAAGATTCAACCCAAAGGTATTTGTCTTGGAATATAGTTCGAATCTAGCCAATCTCAGCAAAGATGAATTGCATGGAGTGCTTACAGCATATGAAATGAGGATTGAAGAGGACGACACATCTCACCTAGAAACAGCGTTCGCCGCATCCAAGAAAACTAGTAAGGACAAGCATACTCCGAAAGCGAAAACTTGTAGTTGTAAGGAAGAAGAAAAGGAAGAAGATGAAGAAGAATTTTCAGATAAAGAATTTGCCTACTTCACACGAAAAATGAGAACAGGTACGGGGAAATTCAAAGGTAAACTTCCATTGATATGTTTCAATTGTGGTGATGTTGGGCATTTTGCAGCCAAGTGTCCTCACAAAAATGAGGTTGTTACGAAAGGAAAGAAAGGTCTGAGGAAGTTCAACAAAAAAGGCAAGAAGAAATGGTTTAAGAAAAGTTTCTTCTCCAAAGAAGATAGCTCCTCATCTGATGAAAACAGTGATAACGAAGAAGAAATCAATGGAAGAGTATTGTTTATGGCCAAGCATAATAAGCAAGAAGCATCTGACGAAGAAGAAGAGATGACTGAGGTTGAATTTCAAAACGAAGTGATCAAGGTTATCAAAGAGCTCAAGGTCGAGAAGAAGCATGTCAAAACTCTTGAAGATGAATTAAATATAGAAAGGGAACGGGTCCTAAATCTTAAAATCAAGGTTGAAGAATACAAACGAGTTGAAGAATCGCTCAAGGAAGAATTAAAGGAAAGCAATAAGGAAAGAGAAGCATTGGAAGCTGAAATAGTTTCTCTATGAAGGCAAGTAAAAAATGGAAAAACTCTTCAAAACTACACGAACAGCTCCAAGACATTGGAAGAAATCATCAACAATCAGTGATCAAACAGTGACAAGACTGATCTTGGTTACAAAGAAAAATCTGAGAAGGAGCCAAGTCCTTCTATGACAACAAATGAAGATGGATATGCAAAATATAACAAGCAGGTAGACCTCCCAGCCAACTCAAGAGGTTAGGACTCGCAGGAAGAACCATGGAAAGAAATTCCTCGAAGAAGATTTCCTCCTAGGTATCAACCTATCTTCTATGGTCATTGTTATTCATGTGGAAGGTTTGGACATATAGCTATAGAATGTCGCACGTATGTTTGGAATAAATACAGTTTCGGGAGATCTTTCAGAAAGGGATATTCTAGAACTCAATAGAATATTAATAGATTTGATCATTTGAGAGATGATGTCGAATGTTACAAATGTAACAATTTTGGACACCTGGCTAAAGAATGCAGACTTGGAAGTTCTTCAAAGGAATTCTCGCAAAATCAGAATGAACAAATATGGAAAAAGAAGATTGAAAAATGTGTTATCGCTCTCAAGGCTCAAAGCAACAAAAACGTTTGGTAGGTTGATAGTGGTTGCTCAACTCATATGACTAGAGATAGGAATAAGTTCATATCCTTGAAGGAAAAGAAGGATGGAACAGTGTCTTTTGGAAATGACAGGTCTTCAAATGTCATAGGAGTAGGTACAATCACACTTGGAAGCAAGAATGCATTAGCGAAAGATGTGTTGGTTGAAAATATGAATCACAATCTGCTCAGTGTTGGACAAATGTGCGATCAAGGACACACGATGCTATTTAACTCTAAGAAATGTGAAATCAGGAAAGGCAAGTTCAGTAAAATTGTGGCTACAGCAAGCAGAGCTCCAAATGACATATTTTGGATGAGACACCTAAAGGGTGCTTTTTGGCGAATGAAGACGAAAGTTGGTTATGGCACAAACGAATGGGACATATAAATTTCGACAATTTGGTCAGGATCAACAAGAAGGAAGCAGTAAGAGAAATACCTAAAATTTCAGAACACACCAATACAATATGTGAATCTTGTCGGCACAGAAAGCAGACAAAAGTTGAGTTCAAGACAAAAGAACACTTTGCATCACGTCCATTGGAATTAGTACATACTAATATATGTGGTCCTATGAGAACAAAAGGTTTAGATGGAGAAAAATATTTTATGCTAATGATAGATGATTACACCAGAATGACAGTGGTCAACTTTTTAAAGAAAAAGACTGAGGCATTCGAGTGTTATAGAATCTACAAGGAATTGGCTGAAAATGAAACTGATTTGAAGATCAAATGTCTGAGATCAGATAATGGCGAAGAATTCACTTCCAAGGTATTTCAGCAGTACTGTGATGAAAATGGAATATAAAGGCAATTCTCAACAGCCAGAACACCGCAGCAAAATGGAGTTGTTGAAAGAAAAAACATAATCGTACAGGAAATGGCCAGAACAATGTTAAATGACTCAAAATTAAATGATAAATTCTGGGTTCAAGCAATCGATACAGTTGTATTCATTATAAACATAGGTTTGCTAAGGAACAATTGTAACATGAATCCATACGAATTATGGAAAGGAAGACCGACTAACGTCAAATACTTCAAAATAGTTGGAAGCAAATGCTACATCAAAAGAGAACATAAAAAATTGGGCAAGTTCGATTCGCGTGTCGATGAAGGTATTTTTGGTGGTTATTCACGCAAAAGGAAGGCTTATAGATGCTACAATCTGAGGCGAAAACAAATAGTGGAAAGCATAAATGTTACTTTTAATGAAGATTGTGTTACAAAGGATGAAGTTGAGATTGTCCCTTCAAGCAAATCTGAGGGATCTAAGGGAGAACCTGTGAAGGATGAAGAAGAAGCTCCAGAACAAGACCAATCAAATAAGGAAACAATAATCAACCAAGGGGAAATAAGAAATGATTAGCAGGATGTACAAGAAAATTCTCCAAAAGCTTTAAAAGAATGGTGTCAAAAGAATCATCTGTCAGATCAAATCATCAGTAACATAAATGAAGGAATTGGAACCAGCAGAAGTCGACAACTTCGTTCATCACAACAAGCCCACCTTGCCTTTTTAGCAACTTTTGAGCCTAGCAATTTTGAGGAAGCTAGTCAAGATTAACACTGGGTAGCAACTATGAACGAAGAACTGGATCAAATTGAGAAGAACGATACTTGGGAATTGGTTCCATGACCAAAGGATAAAAATGTTATTGACACTAAATGGGTCTTCAGAAACAAATTGAATGAGGATGGACATTTTACCAGGAATAAGGCAAGATTAGTCTGCAAAGGATATGCACATGTTGAAAGAATTGATTTTGAAGAAACATTTGCTCCCGTTGCGAGAATGGAAGCTATCAGAATGTTTCTCGCTTATGCATGCTCGAGAAAATCAAGGTCTACCAAATGGATGTTAAGTCAGCTTTCTAAATGGTGAATTGGAAAAAGAAGTTTACATTGAACAACCCGAAGGTTTTCTGCTCTCTAAAAAGGAAGACTATGTCTGTAGATTAAAGAAGGCATTATATGGTCTCAAGCAAGCTCCTAGAGCTTGGTATGCTCGTCTTGATGGATATCTACATCAACAAGGATTCAAGAAAGAAAGCGTCGACAACAATCTCTATGTGAAAGTGGATCAAGATAATCTAACAATTATCGAGATATATGTAGACGATATAATTTTTGGAAGCAATGATGACAGATTAAGTAAAAACTTTGCCACAAAGATGCAAAGTGAGTTTGAAATGTCTCTACTTGGCGAGGTGACATACTTTTTAGGGCTTTAGATATCTCAGCAAGATAAAGGAATATTTATATATCAAACCAAGTACATCAAGGAAATGCTCAAGAAATTCAAGATGGAAGATTGCAAGCCTGTCCTTACCCCAATGGTAACAGGTTGCAAGTTAAGTTTAGATAATTCGTCAAAGGATGTGGACCATAGGTTGTGGCAGTCTTCTATATGTGACAGCTTCTCGGCCAGACGTAATGGAGGTAGTTGGAAAAGTAGCATGATTCCAAGCAGCACCAAAAGAATCTCATATTATTGCCATCAGAAGAATTCTCTGATATCTTAAGGGCACAAAAGAATATGGTTTATGGTATCCCAAAGGAAATAATCTAGTTATCCAAGCTTATACAGATGCAAATTGGGCAGGAATTGTTGATGATCGAAAGAGTACCAGTGGAGCAGCATTCTATCTAGGTGGTTGCCTTGTTTCATGGTTAAGTAAAAAGCAGTCTTCAATCTCGTTATCCACAACAAAAGCAGAATATATCGCGGCAGCAGCTTGTTGTACTCAAGTTCTCTGGATGAAGCAAACTTTGCAAGATCTTCAAGTCAAGTTTGATGAGCCTATTCCCATATTTTGCGATAACACCAGTGCCATCAGTATCTCCAAGAATCCTGCGATGCATTCCAAAACAAAGCACATTCCGATCAAATATCATTTCGTTAGAGAGCAGGTCATCGAAAAGAATATCAAGCTTGAATATGTTGGCACAAAGGAACAAATTGCTGACATCTTTACCAAACCATTACCTCGTGAAGCATTTGAGTATCTTCGCCTAAAGCTTGGTCTTCTCCCAAGTTCTCATTAGACTCTTTCTCTTAACTAACTAAGTAAAACAAAGGGGGAGTTGAGGTGTGTACAGGTCCGCATGATGACGTTTGTCAGGGTGAGTTACCCTTTGTCGTTGATGACAAAGGGGGAGAGAATGTTGTAAGAAGCGGTGTCATGATAGTAGGGGGAGTACTTGTGTTTCCATCAATGCTAAAGGGAGAGATTGTTGATCAGTGGTTGTCATTGATGTCAACCCAAGCAGCACCAGGGGCTACCCTGATCTTGCATGGGAATTTTGACTTAACAACTTACTCTATTCTAAGTCAACAATATTTGGGATTGTTTCTACTTGTCGATATGTTTTCGTTGATATATGGCACGCCACATAATTCTTCACGGTTTGAGAGATATTCATGTTTGAAGTTAGTAACCCCAGTTAGTGGGCTAAAACCCCATGGGGTTGTGGAATGACACTAATAATCAGCTGTGGTCATTGAATAGTGAATAATTAATCATTTTTTAAGTTCCTAAAATCCCTCCGACGTTCACTTGTTGAAGACTCTCTCAACCTAAGTTTATATAAATTGTGACCCTCATATCCTCCTCATGTAAGGACTTCACTACTTAAAACAGGTCATCATGGCATTTTCGCTATAACTTTTTTTCTGGGAAGCTTCAGATGCTAAAAAAAACTCATTTCTGTGGAAGTCCTAATGAAGCTCGCGTCCAAATTTCAGATATTGGTTCGCTATATTTTCGAAGATATGATCTGAGGAAGTTAGGGTTTTTGCAGGCTCTCGAATTTCATGTCAAACAAGTGACCTTGGGAAAATCGTCATAACTTTCTCTCTAAGCATTGGATTCAAATTTCATAAGAAGTGATAGAATAAGGACGGGTTGTAGTTTGTTGGGTATCATTTTCAGGACCAAAGGTTGAAACAGTGACACGTGGCACTTCGTACAAGTTCGCTCTACTGAACTAGTCTATAATCAGGTCATTGTAGGAGATTGGGCATAACTATTTCTTGAAGAATCCAATATTGATCAGGCCTACGGGGTTGGAAAGAGGACTCAGAGGGCTACCACAGGATGCAATTTCAGACTTCGGAGATCTGAAATTACATAGAAACAGCAGATTCAATATCGAGCTTCTAGAAGGAAAGAAAAAATATGCATTCAAGGATCACTTCAGTAAGGACAACACATCAACAGTCAAGGGTAAGTCTGCTACAACAAGGTATGTATGATTAGTGTTTGAATTTTAATTTGACATGTGTTTTTGCAGGACAGTGTAAGTATTTTGTATGTATGTTTGACTGGGTTTTGTTCATAAATGTTGAACATATTTACATTTGAATTTTGAATATTTCTTTGACATATGGTTTGCAGGACAGTGTAAGTATTTTGTTTGTATATTGGTTTGGGTCTTGTTCATTAACGCATGTGTAGGAAGGAGGACACAATAGGACAACTCACACACATACTAGAAGGACAATGCAATGCCAAAATACCATTACTTGAAGCAAACACAACAATACCTCAGCAACTGCTAGTGTTCAAAGAATCAGTGTCAAGTAAAGTATCAGGTCGTGTCAAAAGTCGGTATTGTAAAAATCATCATTGTAAAATTGTAAAAGAGTCATTATTGTAAAAGAGTCAATCTGCCTAGAGTTGGAGAGGCACTGTTGGGAGGTATAAGTGGCATTGTTGGATAATGTTCTGGTTGTGTTGCAGGACATAGTGTGATTGCGTGATTGGTCTAGTTCCCTAGTACAGGAGTCCACACTCTTGTCTTTATTTCTAATCATTACAGGGTGGCAGGGAGGTCCTAGGTTGGTGTATGAAGTCACCTATAGGTTGGAGCCTGTGAACACTTCAGGGTGGTAGGTCGGTCTAGGATGTCGAAGCATCCATTCAATTGACTACTGAAGAAACCAGGGCGTTGGGGCATCCTTCCAGTGGGAGCTGGAGAAGAATGTTTTTGTAGAATTCTATGAAGCTGTACGTTTCATTTCAGTTGGGGCTGAAGATTAAAGAATTTATTAGAAAAGCGTTCGGTGGTTTTTGAGCCGAAGGGAGTTTTCCACCTAAAATTCATGTGCCTATTGTTTTCTATTGTTCACTGTTGTTACTGGATAAACATCAAGAATAATTGAAGATTAACTAATGCTCTGAAAAGATTTAAAAGTGCTAATTGATAAGAAATAATGATTCACCCCCCCTCTCAGTGTTTCCAACAGACTTCATAAAGCATCAAGTTTGGATCGATGCTATGCACGAAGAATATGAGTCCATTATGAAAAATGATGTCTGGGAAGTGGTCTTGAGACCAGAGGACAAATCTGTTGTCACATCGAAATGGCTCTATAGGATCAAGCATGGATCTTATGGTAGAGCTGAAAAGTACAAGGCAATATTTGTTGCCCGAGGCTTCTCTCAAAAAGAAGGCATAGATTATGATGATATATTTGCACCTATGGCCCACTATACCACCATCCAATCTATCATTGCCCTTGCTGCAACGCAAGGATGGAGTCTCCATCAGATGGATGTGAAGACCGCTTTTCTGTATGGTTTTATAAAGTAAGAGGTGAATGTGGAGCAACCTCTGGGGTTTGAAGTCCGAGATAGAGACACCTATGTATGCAGGTTGAAGAAAGCCCTCTATGGGTTGAAGAAAGACCTCTATGGGTTGAAGCAAGCCCTCAGGGCTTGGTATGAGAGGATAGATAGCTACTTGATGAAACTAGGCTTCACTCGAAGTAATGCTGATCCAAACCTTTATTTTAAGGTTGATAGAGAAAGGCCTCTCATTCTAGTTCTCTATGTGGACGATCTCTTCCTGACAAGTGTTGACCCTCTCATTCATCAGTGTAAGAGGGAGCTAGCTTCTGAGTTTGAGATGAAAGACCTAGCACTGATGCATTACTTCCTGTTGAGATTTTGTGTATTTGGGGTAGCATCAGTTGTGCTCTAGATCCCAAATCTTGAGGAAGGACTAGAGTTCACCTGATCTACAAGACCCAGAAATGGATTTGGGAAATTTCATCTGGTTTAGGAGATATTAAATTAATTAATTATTTTAATGTATTTCCTAAGTTAAAACTTAGGGAACTTAAATAATTAAGTGAATTTAATTAAACATGTGATGAAATTGTCTTAAGTCACACGGATCAAGCTTTCTTTTAATCTTAGCCATTGATTCAAGATCTGATCATGGTCGTTGATTTGTCAACGAGAAAAGTATAAAGGAAAGGCTTGGGGTCATTTGTAAAAACACACAGAGGCAGAGTACTGAAGCTAAGCTGAGATTCTAGGGCAAGGTTTGCTAAGAATACTCAGAAGTGTTTTAGCTGCAAAGAGGAGAATTTAGACCAAGGGGATGATCTGATCCCGGGGTCTAGAATACACAAGAGGCAGAGATCAACTCAAGGACAGCGCAAAGGAAGGCAGTAGCAGCAGCAAGGACAGCGCAGACTCTCCAAGGAAAACGTGATTTTCAGCAGGAAACCCTCAGGGGTTACGCAGAGACCCTTTAGGGGCAACGTAGTGACTATATCACCTAGTTTGGGGTAACGCAGTCCCTTCCGGAGCAGCGCTGAGGGTTTGGAGGACTTCCAAGGCTGACGCAGAGCCTTTCAGGGGCTTCAGAGGCTGACGCAGAGCCTTTCAGGGGCAGCGCTGGGGTTTCTAGGCCCTAATCTTGGCTAAGTTCTGTAAATCCCATTTGAGGGTGTGGATCAGTCATTATTTTGGCCCTAGATCAGCCAGTGAGCTATAGATCTAGTATTTTCTCTGTCGGGTTGTCCAGATCTGGAACCCAGATTTGTGTATTAAGAAATATTCTTAATAATAGAACCCTCCAACAGCCAGAGACTGGTTTTCCCACATTCGGTTTTCCCGAGGACTATTTGTCCAAAAATAACTGTCACTTTGTCAATGTGTGCATGTGCTTATTCTAGATCTGAATTGGTAGAGATCTGTTATGTGTTTTGCTTCGATGTTAACTTGAATTTATTCAGTTAATAACTTATCTAAGTAGGAGGAGCTTAACCGGATTAACAGTAATAATTTCTGCATAAGATATAAGATTCAGAAATTTCTACACTTCCTAGGCTTGGAGGTCTGGCAGAGGCCATGCGAGATTTTCCTTTCTCAAGGACAATATGTCGTGAAGCTGCTGGAGAGATTTGGTATGGTGGAATGTAAGTCTATGTCGACACTGATGGAACTCAACTTTAAGAAGTTGTGTGGAAAAGTTACTGGGCCCATGCTGGGAAATCCCACCAAGTATCGACAACTCGTGGGGGCGCTGATGTTCCTAGTGAACTGTCATCCGGACGTATGTTTTGTCATGAATACTTTGAGTCAACATATGGTTGATCCTCATCACATTCACTGGATTGGTGCCAAGAATATTTTGAGATATCTTCGAGGCACAATCAACCATGGGCTGAGATACACTGCCGAGAGTTTGAGACTCCATGGATATACCGATATCGATTAGGTTGGCAGTGTGGTGGATCGCAAGAGCACATCTAGATGTTGCTTCAACTTGGGTTCTACTTCGATATCTTGGATGAGCAGGAAGCAGAAGTCGGTGGCTTTGAGCACCACTGAGGCCGAATACATTTCAGCGAGTATGGCCTGTTGTGAAGCTGTTTGGTTCATAAAGCTCTTCAGTGAGTTGTTTGAGTATGTGCTAGATACCACCGTTATCCTTTGTGATAACCAAAGTGGGATTAATCTTTTTGAGAATCCTGTGTTCCATGATCGATCCAAGCATATTGATATCAGATACCACTTTATCCGGGATATGGTACAACAAGGCGTCATAAGGCTTGATCATATAGGAACTGATGAGCATGTCACAGATATTCTCACAGAGCCCCTGGGGAAGGTCAAGTTCCTAACCTTCCGTGAGAAGCTTGGAATCGTGGAAAGACCCTATTCTGAGGGTCCTGCTTGAGTTGGACTATGAGCTCTGGGAGCTCCAGGGGGCTTGGGGATAGCTTCTTGGAGCTATAAGCACACACAGGGCTAGGCTTGTCGAACCTTGTTGTGCTTCTGCCCCACCATTATGATATTGAGTTGGTTCACCTCTCTTTGATCTATGCCCCACTCGCATCCTACCCATGGAGTTTCGGACTCATGGGAAGTACCTCTCATTTGGCCAATTAGGTGGGAAATGTGGATAGAGACCAATAGCAAGATCGATGGATGCATCGGAGATTGTCGTACTCTCTATGTCTAGGATGGCACGTGTCCAACACCTCAATCCAGGATCAAGTATGATGAGGTTCTTACCTCAAAACTGACTTCGGGTTAGTATGAGACTCGTTTTTGCGTCCGAGAGAGGTTTTAACCTCTAAGCTAACTTCGGGTCAACTGAGTGTGATGTCTTTGTGACTCACCTTTTTGTTCTATTTGCGAAGAAGAGCCAGCAAAGCAAGTTACGATAGGATGACACACGATGCTATATGATGGTACTGATCTCTAGATGGCACAGGTGGACATATGGAGTTCTCCCTAGTTGAGAGGGAGTGTTAATTTTGGGCAACTAGGTCCAAACTCCATGTTGCACTGCTCATATGATAATGATTATATTTTTGTTGGATTCCTCTTTCGAAGAGGTGCAAGATTGATCTAAAGATCATCTTGTTTGGATGAGCAGAACATATATTTTGATTTTATTTTCCACACATGCAAGGTCGGCGAGATTTGTAATGTAGGCTCACAAGCCTAATAGATGTGTCACACACCCTCACTGATGGATATAAATTGGAGAGTCTTGGAGATCATTTGCTCATCAACTCATCACACATTCTCTCTTGTGATCTGATTGGTTTCATCAGCCTTTGGAGGCCTCTTTCCTTCACACGTGCAGAGCTAACGCTGGGTAAATATGCGGATTGGTTTTAGGGTTGCTTGTTGTACGTTGACCAGTGTTGACTGTGGTCAACCCTTGATGTTTTGACCTCCAAACTTTGCAGAAAATTCAATTTTTGAAGGTTGTATTGTTGGGCACAAAAATCGAGGCAAAAGGAGCACTTTGACTGAAGCCCTAAATCTGCAGCGTTGACTTTCTGCGTTGACTTTTTTGCGCTGACTTTATGTTGACCAGTGTCTTTTGATGAGCTATCTTTGAGGGCTATGTGTGTGACACTTGGAGGGTTGGCTGATCTACGGAAGACTTTGTTGGCCGATGCATCCTATTGACTGTCGTAACGCACACTATCCTATATCTTTGTTGGACAAGAAGAATTGTAAAATCTTATCTATATTATTGGTTTGCCTTCTGTTGATCTATTATTGTGTTCTATCAACATTTTACTTTCATGTTTATGTGATTGCTAAATTGAATTGGGCCTAAGAAAGATTGAAGTAAATTTGCATTAAGCATAGAACATTCCATATTTATCTAAACTTAACATCATTCCATAGGTGATCCCATCCTAGTAGTGTGCCTTGCCCAGAAATAACTTGGACGAATGTACGCCAGTCCTTGGAAAACCCATTTAAAGTTGTACGCACCAACTCATCATTAAACAGGTTTTCTCCAATGGCTGCCAATTCATCTTGGACATTCTAAAGTCTGTTGAGATAGGAAGTAACCTCTTCATCCTTTTGCATCCTAGTGGTCCTTAGCTTCTCCTTGAGAATAATTTTATGATTCTCAGACGAATCCTCATATGGCTTTACGACAGCATCCCACATGTCCTTTGTCGTATTCTTTTTTGCAATATGCGGGACGACATGATCCTGAACACCATCCAAGACCATTCTCTTGGCTTTGGCCATCTCCTTCTTGAAGATAGCCAACTAATGTGCATTTGGTGACTCTAACATGACATTTGTCATGAACTCCTTCAAACCATGCTCATCCAACAAGAATTGCATTATGGTCTTCTGTATGCCAAAGTTACAGGCTCTGTCAAGTCTGTCTTGATCCCCAAGGCCTTCTGTGGCCATCCCTATGAAACGCAAACCGATTGGAGACTAGATCTGGAAATATCCTTCTCTTCCCTACTTGGCCTTCTTCTGCTACTCGCACTCCCTCAGGAATGCGCAAATCTGCTCTCTTGCCTCTGGAAATCCTTCTTCAGCACCCGCACTGCCTGCTACTTCACTACTAAGCAACTCTCTCCACCTCCCAGAAGTCCTCTAGAATCTGGCACACGCACTGCTACTCCTGAAGCATGCACCAACTGACTGGAAAAACTACTACGACCTTCTGCTACTAGGAATGACGTATTTCCTCCTGGAAAGTGGAAACCATCTGAGAAATAAATTGGAAATCTCCTATGTGTGCTTTTATCTTCCTTCCCTATGCAGATCTGCAACTACAACCCTTGCTGCAAATCTTTTGCACCCAGATCTACTCAGGGAATCCACTGATCTGCTCACTAGAACTGCTTCCTGGAAACCACAATACCTGCAAACTCTACTTCTGAGGCTATTCAAACGTTTCCTCTGAACTGGATCTAGAAATTGAACCCTTTGCCTCTGCAATTCGCACCCTTGGCTTGCCTGCGCAAATCTGAGCTCTGTGCTTCAGATCTCCCTCTAAAACTGCGTGATCTGCTGATCTTTCACCTCTAAGCCTCTAATCTAATCAATAATGCTCTGATACCATGTGAAATTTCCTTAAATTGCAATAACTGAAGTTTATTCTTCTTACTAATTTAGCAGTTTATTTGTTTGCGGAAAATAACAAATAAATCAGACTGCAATTCTTCACAATGAATACAATGCAGAAGTAAAATCAGGTACTGAGAAATAGATGCACAAACATAAAAATTGACACAATTATTTTGGACTGAAAAGTCACCGGAAAAACCCTGACGGGAAAACCAATGCAGCAGATAAGGGTTTATTTTATTATTATGCAACAAATTGGAGAATTACAGCTGTCGGCCCTTTCTGGCTCAGCTCCAACAATTTATCTCACTATAAAATATTGGGAGAGCCCTTCTCCCTCTCAGCAGATCAAACTAGCCTCTCCTTGGCCACTTGCTCTCTCCCTGACACTCGCATCACTGGGCAGAGATGCGCACTACAGCCACTAGGACTTTCGCAGAGCCCCAGAAACAGCTCCCTCCTAGTCGTCCTACCTATCTCTGCCTCTGGAAACAATTCACTAGGCCTCCCAAGACTAGATCCAAGCACTAGCCACTGAATCAGTCCCTCTCCCAGCAACTCACACTGCCTAACCGAGCAACTCGTACTACAGAAATCGACCTCCCTACTGGATAATTTGTTGAGATTTTGTGTATTTGGGGTAGCATCAGTTGTGCTCTAGGTCCCAAATTTTGAAGAAGGACTAGAGTTCACCTGATCTACAAGACCCAGAAATGGATTTGGGAAATTTCATATGGTTTAGAAGATATTAAATTAATTAATTATTTTAATGTATTTCCTAAGTTAAAACTTAGGAAAATAAAATAATTGAAGTGAATTTAATTAAACATGTGATGAAATTGTCTTAAGTCACACAGATCAAGCTTTCTTTCAATCTTAGCCATTGATTCAAGATCTGATCATGGTTGTTGATTTGTCAACAAGAAAAGTATAAAGGAAAGGCTTGGGGTCATTTGTAAAGGTACACAGAGGCAGAGCACTGAAGCTAAGCTGAGATTCTAGGGCAAGGTTTACTAAGAATACTCAGAAGTGTTTCAGCTGCAAAGAGGGGAATTTAGACCAAGGGGATGATCTGATCCCAGGGTCTAGAATACACGAGGCAGAGATCAGCTCAAGGGCAGCGCAGAGGAAGACAGCAGTAGCAGCAGCAGCTAGGACAGCATAATTTTCAGGAAACCCTTCAGGGGTTACGCAGAGACCCTTTGGGGCAGCGTAGTGACTCCATCACCCAGTCTGGGGTAACACAGTCCCTTCCGGAGCAGCGCTGAGGGTTTGGAGGCCATCCAAGGCTGACGCAGAGGCATTAAGGAGCTTCATAGGCTGACGCAGAGCCTTTCAGGGGCAACACTGGGTTTCTAGGCCTAGATTTGGCTGAGTCCTGTAAATCCCGTTTGAGGGTGTGGATTAGTCATTGTTTTGGCCCTAGATCAGCCAGAGAGCTGTAGATCTAGTGTTTTCTCTGTCGAGTTTTCTAGATTTGGAGCCCAGATTTGTGTATTTAGAAATATTCTTAATAATAGAACCCTCCAGCAGCCAGAGACTGGTTTTCCCACCTTGGGTTTTTCCGGGGACTATTTGTGTAGAAATAACTGTGTCACTTTGTCAATGTGTGCATGTGCTTATTCTAGATCTGAATTGATAGAGATCTGTTATGTGTTTTTCTTCGATGTTAACTTGACTTTATTTAGTTGATAACTTATTTAAGTAGGAGGAGCTTAACCGGATTAACAGTAATAATTTATGCATAAGACATAAGATTCAGAAATTTCTACATGGTATCAGAGCAATTGCAGATCTAGAAGGGTCACCAGCAGGAGATTCTGAAGGATCTAGCTGCAGAAAGCGGCTGGAAAAGCAGCAGAGAAGCAGATCTAAAGGGACAGCGCAGTTTTCAGGAGCAGATTCACGCAGAGGGAAGGGTGACGTTGTCCAACGCTGTGTCCTAGCAAGCCCATGCAATTACTGCGCAGAGGCAACTTAGAAACAGCGTTGGTTGGGTCTGAAGCCAACCAGTGTGATTCAAATCTGAATCTGTCGGATCCAGAAAAGTTGCAGAAATTCAGAAGAGATGGTTGGGTTAAATTTCTGAAGTTTTCAGATTTTTAGCCTTAGTACAAGTGACAAAGATTGAGAGGATATCAGCTTCTCATAGAGTTTCTTGCCAAAGGAAACTTGGAGTTTGATCAGAGGATCAAAGAAGAAGCTGAATCATACTTGATGGTAGATTTCCAAGGAGGGAAATCAATTGTCAGAGGGAGCAGAGAGTGCCCAGTTCGTAAAGGACCCTAGATCCAGATCTCTAGTATAGAGAGGAGGAGCTCCGACAAATTCTGAGCAGATGGCTCCTCATGGACTGCATGATTAAGATAGGCTAGAGGGCCTCTCAAACTTTTTGGTGTGGAAAGCAAGGATCCTAATTTTCCTTGAGGCGTACAATCTAAGAGACCATGCAGAGCAGACTCTGGCCACACCAACAGATGCGGATCTCTTACAGAAGCATAGGGAAGTTGTTGGGCATGCCAAGCGGATGATAATGGACAGTATCAAGGACCATATTGTACCACACATAGCTGAGAAGAAGACAACTAACGAAATGTGGAAGGCCTTGACTTCCTTGTATGAGGGAAAACCAGTCCAAAGGAAAATGTTGTTGGAGACCCAAATGAGGTCATTCATGATGACCAAGGGAGAAGACATGGAACACTTCCTCTTCAGATTGCAGGCAATCAAGGATCAACTGACTGCAACAGGTGCAACCGTAGATGATGCAGTGATAGTCAGGACTGCCCTCAATGCAGTCACGGATGAGTGGGAAACCTTTGTCCAAAGTATCTTGGGCAGAGCGGACCTCCCAAATTGGGACAGCTTGTGATCAATCCTGCGACAAGAAGAACCACGCAGATTCACCAAGAGGCAGCACAGCCTTGCGTTGAGCAAAGTAAAGAGGGAAGATGAGGAAGATGCAGCCTTGGCATCAAAGAAGCAGTCGAAGAAGAAGAAGGATCTTTCAAAGATCAAGTGCTTCCAGTGTGGCGAAATGGGACATTTTTCCAGCCATTGTCCGAAGAAGAAAAGGGACAAGGAAGCATCCTCTTCCAAGGTAGCTGCGACAGATGATGGGTCAAGAGATGATGCAGCCATGAGTGCTCATGAACCACGGAGATGGGGTGACATGGCCATGTAGAGGAGCTACATGGAGGAGAGGTGGGATCCTTGAGCAGCTCATCTCTTGGATCACAAGCAAACTACGGCAGCCTTAAGACAATAGCGGGGCAAGTGGAGCAGTGGGTGCATAGATCAAAGATGAAGCAGAAGCAGAGGCAAATTGGAAGACTGGAAAAGGCAATGCAGAGAAAAACAGCAACAGCGTAAAAGCAGTAATGGCGCAGAGGCTGATGTGACTTCAACAGCGCAGAGCAGTGTTGCTTACGCAGTGCAGAGCTGCAGCGATGCAGAGAACTTCAAAGGGACAGCGCAGTGCAGCAACAGCATGATAGATTTCAGCACAACGAGCTGATGTGACTTCAGTAGTGCAGAGGGAGTCTGATTACGTAGGCAGAGCTGTAGTTGTGCATCGTTCTTTAGATGCCAGCACAAATCTGTAGCCTATGGAGCTTCAGTGATGAGGATGCAGCCCATCAGACTTGTTTGTCAAAGATTGGGAAGGAGATTCAGTTGTTTCTCTCAACCACTGAAGTTGCAGTGCAACAGATCAACAGTGGCAGTGCTATGAGCAGTACAAATGCAACATTTTGAGAGGGAGCTGCAGTACAGTGGTTGCAGTGGCAATGGCAGAGTCATGAGCAGCAGTACAGAATGGCAGCAGCAGTGCAAAGTTGAGAGCGAGGAGGCCAAGCTTCAGCAAGCACAGAACCAGAACTCAAAGTCATGTAATGCATAGTGTGATGTATTGCTAGAGCACACCCTTGATGCTAAGAGGGAGTGTTGAGATTTTGTGTATTTGGTGTAGCATCAGTTGTGTTCTAGGTCCCAAATTTTGAGGAAGGACTAGAGTTCACCTGATCTACAAGACCCAGAAATGGATTTGGGAAATTTGATCTGGTTTAGAAGATATTAAATTAATTAATTATTTTAATGTATTTCTATGTTAAAACTTAGGAAAATGAAATAATTAAAGTGAATTTAATTAAACATGATAAAATTGTCTTAAGTCACACGGATCAAGCTTTCTTTCAATCTTAGCCATTGATTCAAGATCTGATCATGGTCGTTGATTTGTCAATGAGAAAAGTATAAAGGAAAGGCTTGGGGTCATTTGTAAAGGTACACAGAGGCAGAGGACTGAAGCTAAGCTGAGATTCTAGGGCAGGGTTTGCTAAGAATACTCAGAAGTGTTTCAGCTGCAAAGAGGGGAATTTAGACCAAGGGGATGATCTGATCCCAGGGTCTAGAATACACAAGAGGCAGAGATCAGCTCAAGGACAGCGCAGAGAAAGGCAGCAGCAACAACAATAGCTAGGACAACATAATTTTCAGGAAACCCTTCAAGGGTTACGCAGAGACCCTTAGGGGCAGCGTAGTGACTACGTCACCCAGTCTGGGGTAACGTTGTCCCCTCCGGAGCAGCATTGAGGGTTTGGAGGCCATCCAAGGCTGACGCAGAGGCATTCAGGAGCTTCAAAGGCTGACGCAGAGCCTTTCATGGGCAGCGCTGGGGTTTCTAGGCCTAGATTTGGCTGAGTCCTATAAATCTCGTTTGAGGGTGTGGATCAGTCATTGTTTTGGCCCTAGATCAGCCAGAGAGTTGTAGATCTAGTGTTTTCTCTGTCAGGTTTTTCAGATCTGGAACCCAGATTTGTGTATTCAGAAATATACTTAATAATAGAACCCTCCAGCAGCCAAAGACCAGTTTTCCCACCTTGGGTTTTTTTGGGGACTCTTTGTCCAGAAATAACTGTGTCACTTTGTCAATGTGTGCATGTGCTTATTCTAGATCTGAATTAGTAGAGATCTGTTATGTGTTTTGCTTTGATGTTAGCTTGAATTTATTCAGTTGATAACTTATTTAAATAGGAGGAGCTTAACCGGATTAACAGTAATAATTTATGCATAAGACATAAGATTCAGAAATTTCTACATAATTCAGCCTTCCTTCCCTGATGCTGGAAACTAGAAAACCACTAGACTTTGCTGGAAATTCTCCCTTCTGCAACCCCTGCTACTCTCTGGCTCAAATTCTTCCCTCGTTGAATACTGCGCACTGGGTAATTTGCGCTGCCTTACTCCCTTGCTCTTGCAATTGTATCTATCTCCATCCCATCCACTTGCTCTTATAATCTCTCGCTGGAGCATCAACGGCCAAGATCTAATCGTGATCGATGGCTAAGATCAATTTGACTCCATCAATACACTTTTCTGGAAGTCTCTAGAGCAAAAGTCAATTTTCTCAATTAAAACCCATTAATTAGTCAATTTTCCTAAGTTAGACTTAGGAACTTTTTAATTATTGATTAATTAACTTGGTCTCTAAGTGTTTTCTCCTGAAACCTTTTCTGGGTTTTGAAGATCTTGTGTTCCTTAGCCTCTCTGACACCTTAGAGACTAGAACACATGTCCGATGCTACCACAATATCCAAAAACTAACACATTGTTGCTGCCAAGTATTCTTCAAGGGAATCTTCATTGGAGAGCAGTGTTGCTAAGGGATTCCAGATCCGTGATTTGGGATTTGGGATTCTCTGGCTGGTATATGGCACTGTTTGAGAATTTCAGAGTTATTTGTTCTTCAGAAATTCCACTGCAAATATGTGTTTGAGAATAAGGTCAGTTATTTGACATCTTTTTGTCAGTTGTGGAAAGACAAGGTATTGTTGGAAAAAAGGGCCTTTATTGATTACGGACATCAAACAGATAAATTCTGGTGCTTATTCTGATTTTATAGCCTGTTTATTTGTCCTAAGGAAGAGGGTATAAACTCCATTGCATATACCCTTCTGCTTTTCTTCTATCTTGTTGCCAATGTAAATATTTTTCTGTAAATATAAAAAATTTCAATAAATAAATAGATAATGATCTCACACAACTTAAGACAATGTCTTAAAATAATGTTTTGAATATCATTTCGTGGCTTCTGAAGGAATGGTCATTACAACTGTCATGTTGAAAGGTCCTCTTGGAGATGATTAAACTCACTGGAATAGTCAATGACACTTCCTGTAGATGATAAGGAAAAGAAGAACAAACTCTTATTTGGAAAGCTTATCCATGGTGGTCTATCTGTGTGCACATTGTATCTACATACTAATTGATGCTCTCAAAAAGCCTTATAAGATCCGATTCATCCTCTGGTGGATTATGCAACATGCAGTCATAAGATATTATGCACTTACATGTTCTCCTCATATGACTACCAATTTTCCAAGCTCCATGACAATGCCTCATATAATCCTTTTAGGAGTCACACTCACAGCCTCACTTTTGGTTCAGTTTCGTTCCCATGGTTTCCTCTGATTTCCTTAATGCACAATTAATTAAAATGGATGTATTAATTTTTATTTAATTTTAGTGAAAAGGGATGTTGAAAAGATTTATCAGCCATAGCTGACACATACTCCAAGGGTCACTAACTAGCCCAACATTGTCCCATAGATTGGTCATTTCGAACTTTATTAGGCTTACATGATGTAATTATGCACTTTACAGTATTTCTCACCATAAGGATGGAAGGGTCACTTACACTAGTAGGATTAACATCATTCTCTACAGGATTAACATCACGGTCTCCTACAGATTATGTAATATCCCCAAATTAGCAGTCAGCTGATTGGGATATTAATTTTGATTAATTTCAGCAAATCTTAATGTTGGGCAGAAATAAAGGGGCGAGGGGACCCATGAATAAAACAATAGAATAAAGGAACTTTCCTAAAGACACTGGGCAAATTAATTAAAAGATGAAGTGGGGCCCATGAGGCCTAGTGACAGCGCAGGAGAGGAGGCACTTAGGACAACGTGGGGCCAGGCAGCGCAGTGGCAACGTGGGAGAGGCAGCGCAGCATAGGTGGGCCCAAGGGATTTTAGGGGTTCACAAGCATAAAAGGAGAGGAAGGCAGCCTTTCTCATTCATTCTTTGCATCTTACGATTTTATGTCTATCAAGACTAGAGCACACTCAAGCTGTTTAGTTGGGTTTGCAATGTTGTTTAGCACACGGGCGTCTCCGAGAGGAGATCCCAACCTCGTCCTCGGGAGACTTTGAGTGCCCGCTCAGGAGAGGAGGCATACCCTCAGTTTTGGAGAGCAGCAATACCATTTCAGCCTCAGGATTACACAATCACCTCCAAGGGCAGCGCAGTCTTCCAGGGAGATTACGCAGTCATAGAGAGGAGCAGCATCCGGAGGACAAAATTTCACGAGATTTCAGCCGGGAGATTGTGAGGGGCTCAGTCCTTCCATAACTGAGTTTTTCAGAGAGTTGGAAGTCCTTCTTTCAGCGTTTTTATCAGAGAGGCCAGTGTTCCCAGCAAAAGAGCGTAGCCATCCCTAAAGGGTGAATTTCTGGGGTCAGCCTTTCCAGCATTCTTTTGCGGGTTTTTCTGGCTTTATTGAGGAGAAGCGAAGATTAATTTGGCAGAATTTTCTGGGCAGATTGGAGGTGTCAAACAAAGATCCTAACTCAGCGAGCAGCTAGAGGAGCTAGGGGAAATTGGGCCAAAATTCCAGGGTCAACATTTGGCCAATTCCTTCGTGGGTTTTTGTGGGTTTCTTAAGTAGAGTCCGGGGTTAGAGTCCCGGAATTTTCTCAACAATGTAGCAGGCCCTAGCGGCATTTCTTTGGGAGCAGCAACAACGTTTCTGGCAAATTGCAGTGCAGAGCTATAGCCATACAACGTACCATCAGTGGGGGATTTCAGCATTGATTCAGAGGGCTTCTCTAGCTCGCATTGAGCAAGCCCAGGTGCCTTCATTCCAGCACCTCCATTGTACTCATTTCTAGCAAAATAATAAAATGGCTCAGCAGTATTTTATGGCTCCATTGGTGTTTTGATACCAGTTTTTGTTTTGTTGTCTCCTCAATATATTTCAACATGTTATTATTGTTATTTTCCCATTTGGGATATTACAGTGGTATCAAAGCTTTGTTCTTGGCTCAGCCATGGGGATCTTTTTCTATGAACAAGGAGGGTAGGCAGGATCTTACCCACCAAAGGCAGTAGAGGTGGCAAATATGGGGGAGTCAAGGAGAAAAGGGATAGCAACATTTGGTAACATTTTTAAGGCCCTAAATGATTTAGCCAAAGGACAGAAGGGAATGTTGGAAAGACTCAAGCAACAAAATAGGAATGAGAGCATCCATCAGGAATCCCTAGTTGGGGAGACTTCGGGGGTCTCACAACAGTGTGACCACCCTTTACCAGCGACTCACCTGCCAGCCTTCAATAGGCCAACCAAGATCACGATGCCTACATTCTTACCTCCAGTACCAAGTGAGCAAGGTAGGCAGCATGATCATATACCCATGGGAGACTATTTCCGAGAATGGCAGTCCATGGGGGAAAACTTCAGAGCAGCTTTGTCCTTCAGAGATCACTACCAGGTCAGGCAGGATGAAGAAGGAAGGAACGATGGGGGGGGTCTAGCACACAGAGTTCAAAGTTGCAGCGTACAATTGGGAGGACACATTTTCCCACATATGATGGGTCCACTGATTGCACGGCTCGAGATCGGGTGGAAAAGTTAGATAGCTCTTTCCAGCTTGACCGAATAACGGAGGGGGAAGCCATCAAAATAGCTACCTCGCACTTGGAGGATGAGGGCACACAGGATTGTGGGGAGCTCATGGATACACCTAGTGTGACACAGGCATCACCCTTGTTGGAGACTTCCTTGACCGTGTTGGTTGACATCCTAGTGGAGAGAGTAGAGCCTACTCCAATAGAGCCATCCATTGAGGTGATGACCGAAGTCGTGTCCGAGTTTTTGGGTGACAATGTTGATTTATGGTAGCATCGGATGTGCTCTAGCCTTGTAATTTTGTATATGGGCTAAGACACATGTATTCCATAAAACCCAGAAATGGTTTTGGAAAATTCCACTTAGAGATGATTTAATTAAATTAATTAATCGTTTTTAATGTTTTCCTAAGTTTAAACTTAGGAAAACTGATTAATTAAAGGGTATTAATTAAGTCAAGTGAGAATCTTCTAGATTAAGTCATGAATCACCTCCAAGTTAACTTAACCCTTGATTATGTTTTAATCTTGGTCGCTGAAGGTTCAACAGAAGAATATAAGGAGGGTGAGGGGCCTATGGAAAACACATCAGACGGAGAAAGAACCAAGTGTTCGTTTTTCATCAGTAGGAGGAAAATCTAAGTGGTTCTCATTTCGCAAAGAGGGGAAGGTGAAATCTCCAGGAGGGAGAATTTCTGAAGCATAAAGAGTGCAAGAAGTGGAGTGAGAGAGGTGCCAAAGCATTAGCGCAGAGTTACCCTAGCATCAATTATGCTGGGCCAGTGCAGAGAAGCAGAGGGAGTTTCGATTTCTGTTGGAGGAGCAGTTGAGGGTTCATCTGATTTCAAAAGGCCATTTCTGGATGGAAGGAACACTCCTAGTCTCACTTAGCAGCAAGCACAGAAGCAGCCACGACAAGCAGCAACAGTAGTGACGCAATGACAGCGTGAGTGACGCAGTCACTGTGTAGAAATCACGTAGAGCCAGTCAGTGTGGGTGCAGGTCAGTGCCAGAACTTAGTGGTGAAGTGAGAAGTATCTCACTTAGCCTTTTCTCATCAGATTTCTTCAAGTGATTGATTTACATTTACAATCACACATTTGTACTCAGAATTTCTGCATAATAAAGAAACCCTCAGACCTGTTGCACCGGTTTTACCACATTGGGTTTTTCCGGGGATAATTGTCCAAAAATAACGGTGTCTATGTGTGATTACTTGTGCTATTTTTATATGTGAATTGTTAATCGTGAAGTCTGCAGCATATTTTATTTTCTTATTTAACACGAGAAATGTTAAATAATTGTGTTTGAAAATGCAATAGAAGAAATTCAATAAGTAGTTGCAGTAGAATTCTCCATTATAGAATTTTCACAAACAACCGCACGCAGCAGATGGGTGAGGTGCCAAGAGATGTATCCACCTTTGATGAGGCACTAAGAGATACAGAGGTAGAGCAAGACATTCCTTCTGTATGTCAGGATGAGGACTCTTCTTTGGATGAGTCCATGGGGTCATATGAGGATGCTTCTGGGGAGCATGAGGAGTCATGCAAAGTTGATGACAGTAGGCCGGTTTCGTATTCCAGCGTGCATGTGGTATCAGAGGACTCTATGGGAGATATTCAGGATGATGAGTCACTTGTGATGATTCAGCCGGAGCAACTTATGGTACAACTAGAGGGCACATTGGAGCATCAGAGCAGCCCCCTTCAGGCATACATAAATGGGGTTAGCAGCATGGTTGGGTCACCTTTGGCCATTGGAGAGAGAGACAGATCTACCTAGTCAGATCTCATGCGTTGACTTGGATAGCGAGATGAGACGACTTGAGTTGCACAGGGTGCAACATCTACATGTCAAGGTTGCTCTAGGTGCAGGAGTTCACACATTTGATCCCTCTCTTGGAGTTGGATGGCGAGAGATTCTAAGTTGGTACCCAGTGGAGTGGGTTATGGAGATGGTGGTGCACCAAGGTGTATAGCAAAAGGAGCTTCCAGGCACTGGGTTTACCGGAAGCCCCGACTAGCATTGGGATCCGGGCAAGACTACCCATCACTTCCCCAGTATGTCGATTGACTACGAACTGGAGGGTACAGTTGACCTAGCAGTTGAGCGTACACATTCAGTAGGGGAGTTTTAGCCAGCAGTAGTGTCCAACCAGTTTAGGTACAGACTTCTTGAGTTTTCTTGGTATGAGGATTGTACACAGGATCACGGGATGATCAACATACTCTGGCAGGAGTTTGACAGAGGAGGGGGCATTGGTAGGGCACCAGACAGTGCCTTGTATGGAGCTAGGATTCTTCGCATTTGTGTGGGGCACAGAGGACACAGAGGAGCAGAGCAGGATTGGCATCACTAATGGTACCTAGGGAGATTCACTTCTTGGGTCCCTTAGGGAGGATTTGGAAGGGAGATCCATTCATTGGAGAGTATGGTGATGCGACAGTGGAGGTGATGGTACCAATCGAGTATGGGCCGACGCATATGGATACAGCCTTAGGCCATCACACCATGGGACGTGTAGGAGCATTCATCATTAGGCAGTGGCATGTAGATGGGCATGGAGATGCATGGGGGTGCGTTCTAGTATGTCAGACTGCATTGTGGAGTATGAGTGCTCCCCATTGCATTGAGTACATGCGGGAAGTGATAGGTACGACGACGCAAGATGGACACATGACGGTACAGGACAGTATAGTTGTTACCGGGGGTATCTATGGGTGTACAGAGGTAGGTTGCGGCATACAGTGGCAGGTCGAGGATTGCAGTGATACTTGGTGGTATGCAGTGGCACATGATGCGGAGCAGTGGGCTCTTGGAGCGTTGCCTCTAAAGAGACATATGGACAGGGACAGTAGGTGTACCATGGGATGCAGCTCCCCTAGGATCGATGAGGATCATGTTGAGCAAGGGGAGATGCCACGTTTAGCGGAGACAGGGCTGCGAGCGTGCTATCAGCAGATCCGAGGCAGAGAGAGTGTCATCTGGATGATTACTCTTGAGCATTCAAGTAGACTCTTGGTCACACCCTTTGGGACATACCTACCCATCATCCTCCAGTGTTGCTTATGGTCGTTGAGTGTTTGGTTGGTACCCCTTGACACTCTCCATTCGGGCAGCAGGGCATGGGAGGCTCAACCTAGACAGTTAGATGAGGTACCACGTGTTATGAGCTGGGAGGAGGCTCTCCAGTTGAGACACTTGGTAGGTGCACGAGTTGACAGGTCCAGGCTTAAGGATGGCATGGTTGATTGCCAAGGTAGCATATATTCCACCCATGGGCTCACATTTGAGGGACGGTGGATGATATATTTCGTCTACAGGAGGGTACCCAGACTTTGAGCAGTATCCAGGTGTATCAGCAGGAGTTGGGACAGCGGGTATCACAACGTGGTCTGGCAGGAGCAGGGTAGGTACGCATGCATGGGACAAACTACTAATACTTGGGGTCCACCCAAGGGATACACATAGGGGTCAGAGATGAGGGCTAGATGGATTCTAGCAGGTAGCAGCGCTACACAGCGGCATCCCACGGGGAGTGGGAGTTCCATATCGTTGGGGGATCCAGGGGTCCGTTGGGCAGGTGGATCACTCCACTTTGTGATGAGAAAGGACAGAGCAGATGGTGATCTAGTCCACCTTGGGTTTGACACGGGGGGGAGCACTGAGACCTCTATTGCATGGCGAGGCAAACTTATCATGTCGTTGCTTAGAGTCATGATTGGTAGTGGAGGGGTAGATATCAACATCGGGTAGATATCAACATCATGGAGATGCCCAGGCATGATGAGCTTTGCCTTCATATATTTTTCGCCACAAGGCCCCAGGAGAGAGGGATACAATCTGCGCACGATGGGGGTTATCTCATAGTCAGAGTGACGCAGTGACAACATGGTGGCACCTCTACGAGATTAGCAGGGGACCCAAGCATTACAGCTCTACACAACTCGATAACCTCTAGGGGTGAGTTGTACACTGCATGGGGAGATCATGTAAATCCTCCATTGGGCTTTAGCGAGTCACTGATGGAGTGGGGGACTTCATTAGCATGGCAGGATGGTGAGTGGAGCAGGTGGAGCTTCATGTTGGACAGGACTGCTTGGGATCCTAGCATTGAGAGATCCCTTCATATCAGGGTGATGCAAAGGACAGGGAAGATTCAGTGGCGCGTCTGGGACCCAGGCACATTTTGCAGTGACAATGGGGAGCGTCAACTAGAGAAGAAGCTTGTTTAAGCATTGCTTGAGGACAAGCAATTTTTGGCGGGGAGGACTGTAATATCCCCAAATTAGTAGTCAGCTGATTGGGATATTAATTTTGATTAATTTCGGCAAATCCTAATGTTGGGCAGAAATAAAGGGGTGAGGGGACCCATGAATAAAACATTAGAATAAAATCACTTTCCTAAAGACACTGGGCAAATTAATTAAAAGATGAAGCGAGGCCCATGAGGCCAAATGACAACGCAGGAGTGGAGGCACTTAGGACAACATGGGGCCAGGCAGCGCAATGGCAGCATGGGAGAGGCAGCGCAGCTTAGCAAGGGAGAGCGTGGCACAAAGGGACAGCGTAGCATAGGTGGGCCCAAGGGATTTTAGGAGTTCACGAGCATAAAAGGAGAGGAAGGAAGCCTTTCTCATTCATTCTTTGCATCTTATGATTTTCTGTCTGTCAAGACTAGAGCATGCTCAAGCTGTTTAGCTGGGTCTGCAGTGTTGTTTAGCACACGGGTGTCTCTAAGCGAAGATCCCAACCTCGTCCTCGGGGGACTTTGAGTTCCCGCTCAGGAGTGGAACCATACCATCAGTTTTGGAGAGAAACAACACCATTTCAGCTTCAGGATTACGCAATCACTTCCAGGGGCAGGGCAGTCTTCTAGGGAGATTACGCAGTCATAGAGAGGAGCAGCATCCAGAGAGAGAACTTCACGAGATTTCAGCCGGGAGATTGTGAGGGGTTCAGTCCTTCCATAGCTAAGTTTTTCAGAGAGTTGGAGGCCCTTCTTTCAGTGTTTTCATCAAAGAGGCCAGTGTACCCAGCAGGAGAGCGTAGCCATCCCTAGAGGGTGAATTTCCAGGGTCAGCCTTTCTGGAATTCCTTTGCGGGTTTTTTTGGGTTTATTGAGGAGAAGCCAAGATTAATTTGGCAAAATTATCTGGGCAGATTGGAGGTGTCAAACAGAGATCCTAACTCAACCAGCAGCTACAGGGACTAGGGGAAACTGGGCCAAAATTCCAGGGTCTACATTTGGCCAATTCCTTCGTGGGTTTTTGTGGGTTTCTTGAGTAGAGTATGGGATTAAAGTCCCGGAATTTTCTCAGCAATGTAGCAGGCCCTAGCAGCGTTTATTTGGGAGCAACAACAGCATTTCTGGCAGATTGCAGCGCAGAGCTATAGCCATACAACGTACCATCAGTGGGGGATTTCAGCATTGATTCAGAGCAGTGAAGCACCACTTGTATAAGACCCGCGGGTCTTCGCGGGTTCTATAGCGAGCCGGGTCACTCACATAGAACCCGCGCTCTCTACACTTACCCGCTCAAACGCGTACTAAACTCGCATACTCGCATAAGACCCGCGGGTTTCCCATAGGACCCGTATCGAACCCCTATAACACCCGTCCCACAATAAAAGACAATTTTTTTGGATTTTTCTCATATTTTTCTATTTTTCTATTTTTTTTGGAAATGAGGTGGAGGAAAAGGGAATTTGGAGGGAAGGAAATGCTTCATAAGCACCTCTCTCCCTTTCGAAGTAGCATCACTGGCGGAGTGAGCACTGGTGGAGTAGCAGCACACTGTAATAGAAAGGTGGAGTCACAACACTAGCGGAGTAGCAGCACTGGCAAAGTCGCAGCACTGGCGGAGTAGCAACACACTGTAACAGCAAGGCGGAGTCACAACACTGGCGGAGTAGCAGCACTAGCAGAGTCACGACACTGGCGGAGTAGCAGCACACTGTAATAACAAAGTGGAGCCATAGCATTGGCGAAGTAGCAACACTGGCGTAGTAGCAGCACACTGTCCAGGTAGGCTTCATGATCTTTGTTTCATTGTTTTGCAGCTTGCTGCTTGCATATAATTTTTCTTTTTTTTTATCTAATCAATTCAATTTTTCTTTTGTTCACTTGCAATTTGCAAAAAATTTTGGCCTTGTGGCTGAGTTTCTCAGCCACACAATGGCCCTGTGTGGCTGAGTTTCTTAGCCACACAATGGCCCTGTGTGGCTGAGAAACTCAACCACAAGGGCCTGCGGGTTGCCTCCTCAGCTCGCAGGCCCTGTGGCTGAGTATCTCAGCCACACAGGGTCGTTGTGTGGCTGAGAAACTTAGCCACAGAGCCTGTGGTCTGCCTCCTCAGCCTCAGGCCCTGTGGCTAAGTTTCTCAGCCACATAGCAGCCCCGTGTGGCTGAGAAACTCAGCGACAGAGCCAAAAAAATTGTAAATTAAAAAAAATTAATAACCAAAAAATCAAAAAAAAAAAAAAAAATATCAATTAGATTTTAAAAATTTTATTTTTTTCTTCCAGATTTCGTCACCATGCCACCAAAGGGTTCTAGAAAGTCGCGTGATCCAGCATGGGCACATGGTCAACGATTCATTGTCGGTAATGACCACCATGTCAAGTGCAATTATTGCAATGCCACAATGCATGGGCTAAAATACCACCTAACTAGAATTCCTGGGAATGGTGTGGGATGTTGTCAAAATTGCCCTGATGAAGTCACTACTGAAATGGCAGCTGCTTTGGAAGCCATTAAAGATGAAACTTCTAAGAGGGCAAGAAGGAAGGATGAGATTGTTGGGATAGGTAGATCTTCATCTCAGAGTGAAACACAGATTGAAAGTCTAGGTATTGGTAACTCCTCTTCAAGTGTTGTGGCAAACAGGAGTATAACCTCTTCTTTCTTCACTCCTCGTACAACTCCAGGATCTCAACCAACCTTGGATAGTTTTAATGAAAAGAAGAGGAAGGAGGCAGATATGGCAGTGAGGAGGTTTTGGTACCATAACAGTCTTTCATTCAACTATGAAAAGTCATATTTTTATCAGCCCATGGTGGATGCCTTCTCCAATGAATCGAGGTTCCGGAGCGCGAAGACTTCATGTTGGATGTTATCCTTTAAAGTGCATATGAAGAGATCAATCATGTGTTCCTCTGGAATATCAGTTACCCTTATATTCAATTTTTGGAAGTCCTCAATGTGCTCCCCCACTAAACCCTTTTGTTTGAGATTTATCAATTGGCTAAAGAAGGTGTTACTCTTTGTATCCTCATAATGTGCTATCATTTCCTCAGTAAAAATTGACCAAGTGACAATTTTTTTACGGGAGCAAAGCCATCGATACCATACAAATGTATTTTGTTCTAAATGTAAAGTTGCAATGCGTACCTTTTGTGTGTTTTGCACTTTATGGAGATCAAAATATTGCTCCATCTGTAGTATCCATGTTACAGGATCATTTCCATCAAACTTCCTCATATCCATTTTTGGAATATGGTGGTTCTTCCCGCCAACATTAGAGTTTATGAAATCACGATTAACATTGATTTTGTTCTCATCATGAGGTTCTTCTACTATCTTTTCACCATTAGGAAACATTTCTTGTATCAACTTTGTCAAACCTTCAATGTCTGCTTTTAGATCATTCTTCATGTTTTCCATGTTGTCTTTCATGTCCGCTTCCATGCCATCCATCTTAGCTTGCACGCCTTTCTTCAAACCGTCCATATTTTCTTCCATACCTTTCTTCAAAACTTCCATTTCATTTTTTGTTGCTCTTTGCGAGAGTGAAATTTGTTGTACTTGCTCTTGTAATTTTGATAGATCATGTTGCAATTCTTCATCTTCATGAGTCATAGTAGAGCCTTCTGAAGGCTTAATGGGTGTTGAATTATTTTTACGGGGAATCTTTTAGAACCCAATACTGCTATATATTCTACAATATGCCCTTGGAATCAATTCAAATTGATTCTTCAAAGAAGACTCATGCAATTTGGAAAGAAAAAAATATACACACCTTTTTCTTGCTTTTGAGGAACTCGATATTGAAATTACATTATCTCTATGATTCCAGCACTTCAATATTTGAATTTCGGTATCAACGTAGCCCTCTGAATTATCTTTCGAATGCCACAGGTTTGACCTAATTTTGATTCTCCAAGACAAAGTTGTGTCCAATCTCCCACAATGACCTAATTCTGGACTGGTTCAGTAGAGAAAACTTGTACGACTTGCCACGTGTCACTGTTTCATCCTTTGTCTTTGAAATTGATAGCCAAGAAACTACAGTCTGTGTACTTGCGACCACTTTTTACGGCACTCCAATCCGATGCCCAGAGAGAGAGTTATTGAACTTTTCCCACGATCACCTCTTTGAGATGCAATTCAGGAGCCTGAACAAGCACTACCTTCCACAGATCATATCTCCAAAAATATTGCGAACCAAGCTCTGAAATTTTTTGAAGAATTTCCTCAGGATTTCAGCTTCACACCATATGAATTTCAGATTCTGAACCTTCGTAGAAAAAAATTTATAGCGCAAATGCCACGATGACCTGTTTAGGAGCCTGAAAAAAGACCTGACTTCCACAGATCATATCTCCGAAAATATTGCGAACCAAACTCTGAAATTTTTATACAAGCTTCCTCAAGATTTTGGCTTCGCACCCTAAAAATTTCAGCTTCTGAAACTTCGTAGAAAAAAATTTATAGCAGATGAACCACGATGGCTTTGTTTGAAACGTCGAACCCTGATCAAGCTACGATGCAAATGTTGTGTAACTTGACTCCAAAAAGAAAAGAGATGTAGCGCCTTAGAAATGAGCCACTTCGAGGGGGCAACCTCCAATACATTACATAAATGAACAATTCTTGGATGATACAATTTACAAAACCTCCTTTCTATATATAGGAGTCCATGGGGCCATAATGTAATCCTAGTGGGCCACGATGTAATCCTAATGAGCCTAAAAATAATAATTTAAGGAGCACAATAATAACAAAATGGGGGTTACAAGGGTACAATAATAACAATAAGGGGTTACACTAACAACAATAAGGGACTATACTAGTAATATAGGGACCTAACATAATCCCTAAATGAAACAACAAAACCCAGATACACCAGCTCTTCTTTCATGAATGAACATTTCTTCAAATTTATCAGCAACTTCTCTTGATGTAATTTCTTCAAGACATAGTTAAGATGCCTTAAATGTTCTTCTTTTGTTTTGTTGTAAATTAGTATGTCATCCAGATATACTATTGCAAATTTACCAATAAATTCTCTTAACACTTCATTCATGAGCCTCATAAAAGTACTGGCTGCATTTGATAAGCCAAAAGGAATTACCATCCACTCATACAATCCCTCATTTGTCTTAAAGGCTATTTTCCATTCATCACCTTCCCTTATCCTAATCTGATGATACCCACTTTTCAAATCAAGTTTTGAAAAATATCTCGCTCCACTCAAATAGTCCATTAAATCTTCAATTCTCGGCAAAGGAAATCTATACCTGATTGTTATTTTTTTTATTGCTCTTGAATCGGTGCACATTCTCTGGCCTCCATCTTTCTTTGGGCTCAACACTGTAGGTACTACACAAGGAATCAACTTTCTTGAACCAAACCTTTGTCAACCAATTCCTACACTTGCTTTCTGATTTCCTCATTTTCTGCTAGAGTCATTCTGTAAGCTGCTTTGTTTGGAAGATTTGATCCTAGAATCAAATCTATTTGATGGCTGATTTTTCTTACAGGTGGTAACTCATTAGGCAAATCATCCACAATTATATCACAATAATTGTCCAACATTTCTTGAATTTCAATTGGCAAATAAGAAATTTTTGTAGAAGTAAATACTACCTTAGGTTTGCAAACTAAATCAAAATCTACCTCTTCATCTTCAATCTTCTACAAGTATTCTTTCCCACTCAGCAATAAAGCCTTTGGATCAGACTTTTTGCTTGATGCTTCTTCTTCTTCCATTGGTAACAATGTTTGATACATACCATCCTTGAAAAACTTGTAAGTGTTCCTCTTACCATCATGCACTGTTGCTCTGTCATACTGCGAAGGTCTACCCAGCAGTATGTGACACACATCCATAGGCATCACATCACACATTACTTTATCCTTGTAGCTGCCCATCTGCAACTCTATTTCACACTCTTCTTTCACAATCAGCTGATGACCCTTCTAAAGCAATGACACCTTGTATGGTGTTGGATGTTCCCTTGTTTTCAACTTCAACTTCTCTATCACCTCTGTAGAAACCAGATTATCTGTGCTGCCACTATCAATGACCAATTGACAGCATTTTCCTTGAACTTTGCATACACTTCTGAACAAAGTTTTCCTCTGTGCTGGTTCAACAACTTCCTTTGTTTGTTTCAGCAAAACTTTGTTAATAACCAAAGATTTTCCATGCTCTGGCACAATTTCTTTCTCTATTTCAGGCAACTTTGCTGCTTCTTCAGTCTGAGCAACAATTGCATTTCTCTGACTTGTACCCACATTCTCTTTCTCTGGGCACTCATAGGCTCTATGTCCCAATTTGTTACATCGATAACATCTTACTTCTCTTCCTCTGCTTCTGCCTCTTCTTCCTCTGTAGGAATTTCTTCTGCCACTTGCATCACCATCTGTGTGTGCATGTTGAGGTGAGCTGCTGCTAGCTCCATCCTTTGGTGTTGTAGATCTCCCTCTACCACCTTGACTTCCCTTTCCTCGGAAAGTACCTCTTCCTTTGGCAGACTGCTTTCTCAGCAGTTTCTCTTAAGCTTTCAAGGCCATTTGATAAGCCTCTTCTACTGTCTTAGGAGACAATATATTGATTTCATCTTGGATCTCCAATCTGAGACCATTTACATACCTGGCAATCTTCTTTGTTGTTTCCTCGATCTGTCTAGCTCTTATGCTCACTTTGTAGAATTCCTCTGTGTACTCTTTCACGGTCATTAGTCTCTGTCTAAGATTCTGCATTTGTCTAAACAATGTAAGCTGATAATCACTAGGCAAGAATTTACCTTTCAGTTTCGCCACCATTCTGCCCCAACTTTTGATTGGTTGTTTGCCATCTCTCCTTCTCTGTGTTTGCACTCCATCCCACCAAAGTGCTGCATGTCCCTTTAATCTTGTGATTGCAAATTTAACTCTCTTATCTTCAGCCATATCTTCATAGTCAAAGCATTTATTCATCTCATTGATCCAGTTTATCAACTCTTTTGGATTCAATCCTCCTGCAAAAGCTGATACTTCAAGTCTAGGCTTGGATGTAGATCCTAAAACTGTTTTAAAGAATCTCATCTCAAGAGTAAGCTCAACATTTCCTCCTTCTGCTTCAACTTCTGGTTCACTAACATCTTCAGGATCCCTTGGTTGTCCTACTTCAATTGCTTCCAACCTGGCTTGAATCTGCGGTATAGTCTCCAGTACCTCTGCATTAGCAACTGACCTACCTCTTCTTCTACCAGCAGCACCTCTACCAATTCGAACAACCATGTTGGATTTTTTCTTCTGACTCTGGGAAGTCTACTCAATCTCTGGTAAATGCTCTGAAGTCTACTCTGATACCACAAATGATGGCGGTGTGGGTACAAGCGTTAAGGAGAGCCTCTCAAATTTGCTCACAATAGTTTCTAACTCTGGAGGAGTCGGATTCAATTCTTCATTTTCATTTTCATTCATCAAATTTGGAAAATTTGATTAATGAAATCACAATAACTTTAAAAAGGCATTTAGACAATATCAGCTCCCTTCAAGATGTTATAAATCCTTGGATTTAATTCATTTAAAAACCCAACTCCAAATCCTTGGCATATGAATAGAGTTTAAACTTTACCATCATAGTATTAAAATACTATGAATAAATTAGTTCAAACCCATTAACATATATCAAACCTTAAGCTTGTACGTTAACCCATTTAACTTATGAACAAGACTTTTGTATTACGTTGGATTTTATGGACCCCACGCATTCAACATTCAACTCTTATGTATTAAATAAACAATTACCATTGCCAAAACCGTTGGGCCATACCTCAATTAACTCCCGTGCAACTTTGAAATCGAGCGCCCTTGGATCTTCCGCCGTCAAGATCGAATGCAAATCACATAGTTTCCATCACAGAGCTTTAGCACTCCAAAATTACGCGATATGGACAGTTTTTGAATGATGACGTGTTTGCAAATAATTGGATCGCGTTCTTTTTTAGAAAACCACTCCTCAACTCCAGAGGCACGCGAGACCAGTGGTTTACTCACACAAAACCGCTTATTGTAAATGTTGTATTTGGAGCGCATTCAATGTGGAAATTCCTCTGCACTGTGAAATTAAATCGCCTCCTTTACAAACCGTCTTCTCCACTTAAATACTGTGAATCAATTTCATTGCAATTGATTCAAACAACCAAATTTCAATGCCAGACTTAATGCGTTCAATGATCAATTACTGATAATGGTTGCGCCCTTCATGAAAAGAGTCAAATTTCCATTGAATTTACTGTGTGGTGCCCTAATGCTAGAATTGGTATCGATTCTTGCAGATCGAACCAACCCAATTCAATTCAATTAACAATGTTTCAATACAAAACATGCCCAATCATCTAATGCATACATCATTGTATTTCCCATTCACAAGGATAAAACGCATTGACTTTATGGCGTTCTTCACACATAATACGCAGGCAATTATCACCAGAACGTAATTCAAATGCTTCTCTGTTGTATATAAATCAATAAAAAATGAATCGATTCTATCGATTTCCACAAAGGAACCAGTTCAATTCTTATAGACTTGTAAGCAGAGTTTAAATACTTTAAATAAACAGAGACTATGTTTCAATTAACAAAATAAAACTCTTCAGCCACCTTTGACTTTCTATACCGAACCATTCCAATTGATCTTTCCACAGCATATAAAAACCCAATTAATTCATGAAGGTGGAATCCTCCGGGGATTGCCAATATAAACCATAATTTATGAAACACTGCAAATTTATTAAAAATAGAGGTAAAACCTCTCAATCCCAGTCTTTTGCAGCCAACTCCGAATTTCTCAATTACAGAGATTACAATTTATAGTTTTATTTCAAAACAGAGAACTCCTCAATTAGGATCAAATTTCCTAAATTGAGACAAAATCCTACTTGCCCAATATCCTCCTAAAATCTATCAACTGCAGCTAGATATGCTCAACAAGATCACACCTATTCAAACCACTTATCTCTAAATACTCACCTAATTTATTACAGAAAATAATAATCAATTTGTTTTAGGAATTCAATCCTCTCATTAAAATTTGACTTTCACCCATCAATGAATGAATTTTAACTTAGCTAGCCACAACATGTGAACAAGCTTTCACATTGTTGGCTAGAATCTAATGCCCTTGGATCACTTCGTGCTACCATGAGCTCCACAAGGGCTTATTATAGGTGTGGTCGTCCATGAGTGATGAGACTCAAGTTTGTTATGAGACAATCATTTATCATTTATGACATATGTATTTGAATTTTGAACTGGCTGACATTTTTTATTTTAATTATGGAATCATGATTCATTTTCTTATTCAGTATCTAAATGTTTTGCTTACAAAAATCGAATATGCTATGTTGTACTTTTATAGATATTAGATGATGTTATGAATTATTGCATATATTGTGGTTTTTATAACTTATACGGACTGGAATTATCATTGGATTCTTTTTTCTGCTTAAAATTTACCATATTTTAATTTTTTTTGCTTAAAATACGAGTCTTATACGAGTTTTATACGGGTCATTCCCGAGTCTTATACGAGTCAACGAGTCAATGGTCAGACGAGTCTTATACGAGTACAAGTCATGCAACATTGATTCAAAGGGCTACTCTAGCTTGCCTTGAGCAAGCTCAGGTGCCTTCATTCCAGCACCTCCATTGTACTCATTTCTAGCAAATTAATAAAATGGCTCAATAGTATTTTATGGCTCCGTTGGTGTTTTGATACCAGTTTTTGTTTTGTTGTCTCCTTAATATCCTTTAGCATGTTATTATTGTTATTTTCCCATTTGGAATATTACAGATTAAAAATATAGATACAATCAGTCTCCACATACAACTTAAAACGTTGGAAATAAAGTGATTGTTAGTAACTTCAGGAAATTATAGGTTCTCATACAAGTGTAACCATATGAAAATAGATTAGCAATGTAAGGATGAGTTTAGAAGAAAAAATAATGCCTTGTATGTCTCCAAAACATACAAGTAATTTTGAACATACCATATAAGTGTTACCAACTTACCATGCAAGAAAAATGTATAATTCCATCACACGAAGGAAAGCACTTAATCACTATCCATGCCTGTTGGAAATTGCATTTAGATTCTCTAGAATAGATGACTAATCAAGAATATTTCAAAGAGAAGAAAAACTATAGCTGCCAAACCCTCCAGAAACCAAGAGTAAATATACCCAAGAAACATAACGATAATTCTTTCCATGTTCAAATAATGTCTTGTATGTCTCCAAAACATCAAGTAATTTTAAACATATCATATAAGGGTTACCATGCAAGAAAAATGTATAATTTCATCACACGAAGGAAGGAACTTAATCACTACCCATGCATGTTGATAACTGCATTTAGATTCCCTAGAATATGTGACTAATCAAAAATAATTCAAAGAGAAGAAAAACAATAAATTCCAAACCCTCCAAAAACCAAGAGCAAAAACTCCCACGAAACATACCGATAATTCTTTCCATGTTCTCTCTGCAGAGTCCAATTTTGCTATTAAATATGGCTCCTGCAGCAAGCCTTAAACCGTTACTATCTGATATCAAAAAACTACTATCCATAACAGCATAACGTTAAAGACACCGAAAAAAACAAAAAAAAGATAACCTCCCCAATCTTAGGTGAATAAATATCTTCTTTCTTGGGATAGAATATAAACTGAGAAGTGGATGGATAATTTGACAGTTTTATTTCTTGTTCACAGTGGAACCTTTAGCCATAAAAAATGGAGCTATGTATTATAGAATAAATTCAAGTCCATCCTTAACTTGCGAAGAAATGAAATCCTTTCTCGAATACTTGAAGAATCCATGTGTAACGCCTCTATAAAGCTTCCCTTACTCCGAAAGATTTTTATGACACGTACCTTTAAGAAAAACCAGTCCAATGGGAAATCAAGCAGGTTCTGCCAAGATCTATTGTCAGGTAGATATAAGTAATGAGCATCATTAATCAATTCCAAATTTTCCAAAGTAGTTAGGTTCACAGGAAGAATCTGGCATTCAAGAATGTGGTTGAAATTTGTAACACCTCCTAAATGCTCCACAAAATAATCACAAAGCAACCACAAGAAAATGGAACCCAGCCTCAAGATCATGGTAATCATTTAGGAAAAATGCTGGCTATCATGGTATGGTGAATGGTAAAGGAGAAGGAAAATATAATATCTGGTGGAGAGATGTAGGGAAAATAAAATAGCAATTAGTAAACAGCCAGCTTCAAAAGTTACACATTGAGAGGACAAGGATTAACAGAAAATCAGGAGAATAGAAAAATTTAGAAGAGATAGATTGTATGTACACTTCCAACCTTATCCTGAACCAGCATCATGGAAAGGACGAAAAAGGGACAGCATTCAGCATCCCTAGATCCTCTTCATTAAATATCAAATAACCTCACATGCAAGAGTTCTGCAATCACCAGGGCTGCTTTCTGTGGAAAAAGAACACAGGCCGTTAGAATGAACACTACTGGTTGTGCAGACTGGTATAAGTGAACACTGCCGTGGGAAAGGGAAAGTCATATAGCCAGCTCTCCACCCTCCTCACTGAAACAAAGAAAATCAAGGAACACTTTCAAAAAAAGTAGACGAGGCCACAAAAATAAAGAGACAAGTGTTTGCTGCCTATTACACCATATCTTGTTTCATGCGTCTGAGGACCATTTCATTACACCTGGCAGAATGGCACCCATGGAGCAGTTGCTGATCCGGGTGCATTTTGTTATTGCGCATATTAGTTTGGTACCACCCTTATGGTTTACCTGAACCTTGGCCAACCAAGGGAAATGGTGGCATTCTTACAGAATGAGTTGGCAGTATCATTTTTTATGCTCTTTGCTCACTTCAGCTTATCAGATATATTGGTCATACTTTGTATCAGTGGTGGAGATTGCTTTATCAGCATATCATGTGTATTCATCTTATTGCAGGTGTTACTCCATGATTGATTATTGGTGGAGAAATCTTCTATTTCCTTATCTTGTGCTCATGATGTTCCATTCATTACTTTCAATTGGTCGTTGCATGATGGCTCAACAGTGATGCAACATGTTTATCGATCTTAATTTCATCAAGTTTGCTGGTTAAAATTGTTAGGAGTCAACTGTGGTCTTAAATCTGATTTGGAAACAGTGAAAAGTCTAAGGCAAACCACACCTAAACTCATTGATATATATGTTTTGGATCTCTTTTAGTTGATGATGTTTAATGGTTGATAAAATATGGAGCCATTTCTGATTTTCTAAGCCCTCATCGAGCAACAGTGCTTCCAGGCACAGTTCTAGGACATCTCTTCCAAGCTCCACCTCATGGAGGCCATTATCAAACCCACGGACCTCTATGGTTCCACGATCTGGGGACCCAGATTACTACAGTCAGATTGGGCCACGATGGAGAGAGTCCAGACCCAGCTGCAAACACATAGTTCTGCGGCCCATTATTCGGGCAGAGGTCTGTTGAAATTCCATGATCCTGGGATCTGGGATAGAATCTTAGATCACTGATGCTACCAAACCAAGAATCACAACGAAACTACTTTGCACAACGGAACAATATAATGCACTAAATCAATTACGTGCACAATAAGAAAAATAACAACAATATATGTAACCCAATGTCGTTATATTATCAACATATAATACAACTGTCTAGGGCTCTTGTACCAGGGATAATGGCCCTCATACATCCACTAGTACAAGAATACAAGATACAAAGATAATCTCGCTGATCTAGTGCACAATCACAGCCTCTATGTTGTATCCCGTCCTGCCGGTCCTTCACTCCTGATCTGCAGCAATCACAATTCTGCCTCTATCAATAAACCAAGTACATTTGACCATTGAACACGGCTCCACCTGCTCTCACACTGATCGTAATTCCATCTACACATCAACGCATCGAGACTCTGTTTGAGTTGTTCACAACTCCGTTTGTGAACAGCTTCCTTTGCCCATTGCTGCTCCTCAGCTACTAAGAATCTTCTTCCCAATATAGCCTTCCATTGTTGCTATATGAAGGCTAACATAGGGCAGGAGGGCTGCCACCTATCACTGTTGCAAGTCTCTTCTCCAACAATGAACATGGGCTGTCATAAACGCTCCCCTGGCAGGCCAAACCTGAGCTCCAAACTGCCTCCTCTAGTAGTCACCTTTGTCCATCAAGGAGCTACTCATAGGCTCAATCACTTCATCCACCTTTAGCTGTCAAATTCCCTTATGACTGCCGATCAAGGGCTACTCTTGGGTCACCTACACGCTGCCCTCCAACAATCCAAAGGTGCCCAATACAAACTACATCCACATAGCAACAAATTCAACATAAAATCAACATCACCATACCTCAAATCTGGTGTCACTCTGCTGTAGGATAGGCTGACTGGTTAGGGCATGATAACAGTCCACATCAGCCTTTTCTAACTCCTCCAAATGGCCTCCTAACAGCTGTGGATGCCTCCTTTTGAGTGTTGTCCCCCTGTGCTAGAGTTCTGGGCTGTTCTAGCCCTCCAAACAAGCCTGCGGCACCTTCACAACTATGATCTAGGGCTGCGGCCCTCCTCTGTTCTCAAGACACCCAATTCAGGAACGCAGTCTTAACGTCCATCTGGTGAATCTCCCATCCCATCTGCACAGCAAGGGATATCACGGATCTCATGGAAGTATATCGGGCTACTAGGGCAAAGGTCTCTTCATAATCTATCCCTTCCTTTTGAGCAACCCCTTAGCCACAAACCTGGCTTTAAATTTCTCGATGTTGTCATCTGCAACATATTTGATCTTGTAGATCCACCTTGAACCTACAACTGATCTGTCCTGAGGTCTGGGAACCACTTCTCAGACATCATTCATCATGATGGAACTGTATTCTTCCACCATTGCATCTACCCATACCTAGTGCTGAGCTGCTTCCCGAAAACTAGAAGGTTCCCCAACCTGTGCTACCAAGGCTTGGTATCTTTCAGGCTGCCTGCGCTGCCTCTTCTCATTTCGGGGGCTCCAACAAAGTCCTTTGCGTCCCTCAGAACTTGTCGTAGTTCCCTGCTCGTTCTACCACTGGTAGTGGGTGGATCTACCTACTCTCCTTCCTGCAAGTCCTCGGGAGAAGTATCTCTTGGATCCCCATGCCTTGGAGAAGCACTCGTATTACACTGCGCAGGTCATTGTGGTTGGACCAGCGGATCCTCAAACTGCGTAGCAGAAGGCATCTCCCGGGATTTCCTGAAGGGCCTCTCTTCCATGAGTTTCACATCCCTCTACACTACAACTTCCCTACTCTCCGGAATGTAAATGCAGTAAGCCTTTGCATTTTCGCTATATCCTACCAGATATCCTTTTTCCGCAGTCATATCCAGCTTCTTCCTCTTTTCTTGGGCACATGACAATATGCCGCACTGCCAAAGATCCTAAAGTGGCTCACTTCAGGCTTGCTGCCAGTGAAGACACTTTCTGGAGTGATCCTCCCCAATGCGTTGTGAGGAATCTTGTTCTGAACGTAGACAATTGTATTACAAGCTTCAGCCCACAGAAATTTGGGCATGTCTTGATCATACAGCATTTCCCTTGCAACCTCGACAATAGTTCTATTCTTTCTTTCTGCCACACCATTCTGCTCTGGATTATATGGAGCGGTCCACTCTCTTTTGATACCTTCCCTTGCACGGAACCCTGTGAAGTCTTTATCAATGTACTCTATGTTGAGATTTTGTGTAGTTGGTGTAGCATCGAGTGTGCTCTACCCCTGAAACTTTGTGGAGGGGCTAAGAAACACATCCACTCCATAACCCAGAAAGCGTCTGGAGAAAATTCAGCTGGTGTTCAAGTTATTCAAATAATTAATTATTTTAATTTATTTCCCAAGTCTAAACTTACGAAAATTAAATAATTAAAGTGAATTAATTAACACATGTGCTGCAATGTTCTAAATGACACGGATCAAGCAGTCTTTTAATCTCAGCCGTTGATGAGTGTTTTAATCTCGGTCGTTGAAGTGTTCAACGAAAAAGTATAAGAGAAAGGCTTGAGGGTCAGTTGGACACACACACACAGAGTCGGAGCTGAGAGACAGATCTAGAATTCTAGGGCAGGGTTTGCTAAGAATTTCCATAAGAGTTTTCTACAGCGAGGGGTAGCATTGGTTGAGGGGATGATCTGATCCTAGAGCCAAGAGACAACAAGAGGTAGAGGAGCAGCTTTCAAGGACAGCGCAAATGAGCAAGTGCAGCAGCAGCATCTGCGCAGCGCAGGGGCTTCAGCCACTACGCAGGGCCAGGAAGGGGCAGCACTACAACTTCAGAGGGCTTCAGAGTTACGCAAAGGCCTCAAGAGGCAGCGTAAGGACTGCGTCACCCACTCTGGGGTTACGCAGTCCCTCTCCGAGCAGCGCAGAGGCACGCAGAGCTTAGCAGGGCTGATGCCGGGGCTTCAGGGGCAGCGCTGGGCTTTCTATGGCTAGATCCGGGCTGAGTCCTGTAAATCCCGTTTGAGGGTGTCGATCAGTCAGAATTTTGGTCTTGGAACAACAGGTTAGCTGCAGATCTACTTTTATTCTCTGTCAGGTTTTCCAGATCTGGAACCCAGGTTTGTTGTACTCGAATTCTACTTAATAAAATAAACCCTCATATCTGTTGCACCGATTTTCCTGCTTTGGGTTTTTCAGGGGACTTATGTCCAAAAATCAGTGTGTCACTTTGTTTGAATGAGCGTAATATTCAGTAAATGATTTGCATGTGTAGACTGTTAGTTGTGTTTACTTCGATATTTTCTGAATCTAATATCTGAAGATAACTTGTATAATTTAATCAAGTAGGAGAAGTAAACCATGGTACCGTAGTAGAATTTTTACATGGTATCAGAGCAATAGCAGATCAAGTTGAATCTCCAACAAATCAGCTAAAGAATATTTTTTCTACAGGACAGTAGCAGAAGCAGTAGATCCAGGAAGGGCAGCTTGGTAGCAGGAGGACGCAGATCCAAGAAAGGGCAGCGTTGTAGCTACAGAAGGTCATCAGGCTTACGCAGAGCCTTCCCAGGCCAGCATAAGGACTGCGTCACCCAGTCTAGGGTTATGCAGTCCACTTCTTAGCAGCGTTGAGGCTACGCTGGGCTAGTCAGTGAGACGTAGTCCAGTCATTCTTCCTGTTGCAGGAAAGTTCTGCCAAGATCTGGAAGCAGTGCTTCAGATCTTCAGCAGTGCTGGTGTTGTGGAGATTTTGCCGGTGCAGAATTGTGCCTAGCTAAGTCAACAAAGAGCGGGAGGAAGACAGTTACTCAGCATATCTGAGCCAAACAGAGCTGAGATTCAATCATGAGGATTGGAGAGAACTGTCTGATTGTTTTTGGCTAAAGATTTCCAGGAGGGAAATCAATTTTCAGAAGAAGCAGTTACTAGAGGGTTTCTAGTCACCAAGAAACCCAAATCCATAGTTTCTGTGTAGCCACAAAAAGAGGGAGAAGAGTATTGTTTCTCTCAGATCTGAGCTAGATGGCTTCTCATGGGTTGAGAGATCAGGACAGGTTCGACGGTGTGTCCAACTTTGTCATCTGGAGGGCCAGGATCCTATCAGTCCCGGATGAGTACGACATCAAGGACCATGCAACGAGTGTTCTAGATGTGCCTGCAAATCTTGATCCTCCGAAGAAATTTAATGAGAAACAAGCGCAGACTAAGCATTTGATCATGGATGGAGTGAAGGATAACGTAGTGCCACATATTGCCAGAAAGAACACGGCAAATGACATGTGGATCGCACTAGAGGCGATGCATCAAGGAAGCTTTGTCCAACGAAAAATGCTTCTAGATAATCAGATGAGGCTATTCCAAATGCAGAAGGGTGAGGAAATAGATCCCTTCCTCTTCCGGCTTCAGACCATCCGAGACTAATTGATTGGCATGGGTGCAACTCCAGACGAAGGACTCTTAGTAAGGACTACCCTGAATGCAGTCACTGAGGAATGGGAAACATTTGTCCTAAGCATACTGGGCAGAGCAGCGTTACCATCCTGAGCAGACATGTGGGCAATCCTCTGCCAAGAGGAGATCAGGAGGATCACCAAGAAGCAGAATATTGGTGGAGGGACAGTCAGAGTGAAGAAAGAAGAGGGAGATGATGCAACCCTTGCATCAAAGGAAAGAAAATAGAAAGGGAAGAAGAAGAGGGACCTTTCCAAGGTCCGGTACTTTAACTGTGGTGAACTTGGACACTTCGCCAACACTTGTCCTAAGAAGAAGGACGAAGGAGCTTCTGGTTCCAAGGCTGCAGCAGCAGCAAAGGACGATGGTACTGATGATGATGTAGCCATGAGTGCTCATGAGCCACGTAAATGGAGTGACATGGATCTGTAGAGCAGCTACAGATCAGATGGCGGGATCCTTGAGTCTGCCCTACTCTTGGATCACATACGAGCTACGGGAGCCTTAAGACGGTAGCGAGATGAGTCGAGATACAGTGGCAAAAAGTCACAGTGAAGCAAAGGGAAAAACTGAAGAGTTGAAGGGGGAGCAGCGTAATGCAGAGGCAGCAGCAGCATGGAGGCAACAGCGCAGAGGCTGATGGGACTTCAACAACACAGAGAGGTTGTGCTCACGTAGTGCAGAGTTGTAGCAGCGTAGTGGATTCAAGAGGACAGCGTAAATCAGCAGCCATGGCACTTCAGTGATGAGATGCAACCTGACTTATCTGTCAACGATTGGGCAGGAGTCCTTCAGTTGCTTGCTTCTTGGCAACTGAGCTGCAGTGCAGCAGTTAGCAAAGGCAGTGCTATGGGCAACATGATGCAGCGAATTGAGAGGGAGCTCCAGTATAGATGTGGCAGTGTCAGTGGCAGTGACATGGGCAGCAGTACAGAGAGTAGCAGTGCAGTGGATGGATGGCAGCAGGCCAAGCATCAGCAGCACATAAACCAACATCAAGATCTTGCAGTACATGGTGTGGATGTATTGCTAGAGCACACTCCGTGCTAAGAGGAAGTGTTGAGATTTTGTGTAGTTGGTGTAGCATCAGATGTGCTCTAGCCCTGAAACTTTGTGGAGGGGCTAAGAAACACATCCACTTCATAACCCAAAAAGCGTCTCGAGAAATTTCAGCTGGTGTTCAAGTTATTCAAATAATTAATTATTTTAAAGTATTTCCTAAGTCTAAACTTAGGAAAATTAAATAATTAAAGTGAATTAAGTAACACGTGTTGAAATGTTCTAAATGACACGGATCAAGTAGTCTTTCAATCTCAGTCGTTGATGACTGTTCTAATCTCGGCCATTGAAGTGTTCAACAAAAAAGTATAAGAGAAAGGCTTGAGGGTCAGTTGGACACACACACACAGATACAGAGCTGAGAGACAGATCTGGAATTCTAGGGCAGGGTTTGCTAAGAATTTCCGGAAGAGTTTTCTGCAACGAGGGGCTGTATTGGCTAAGGGGATGATCTGATCTCGAAGCCAAGAGACAGCAAGAGGCAGAGGAGCAGCTTTCAAGGACAACGCAGAGGAGCAAGTGCAGCAGCAGTAGCTGCGCAGTGCAAGGGCTTCAGCCACTACGCAAGCCCAAGAAGGGGCAGCGCTGCAGCTTCAAAGGGATTCAAAGTTACACAGAGGCCTCCAGAGGCAGTGTAAGGACTGCGTCACCCACTCTGGGGTTACGCAATCCCTCTTTGAGTAGCGCAGAGGCACGCAGAGCCTAGCAGGGCTGACGCTGGGGCTTCAGGGGCAGCTGGGGTTTCTAGGACCATATCCGAGCTAAGTCTTGTAAATCCCATTTGAGGGTGTGGACCAGTGAAAATTTTGGTCTTGGAACAACAGGTCAGCTGCAGATCTCTTTTATTCTCTGTCGATTTTCCAGATCTGGAACCCAGGTTTGGTGTACTCAGTCCTACTTAATAAAATAAACCCTCATATCTGTTGCACATGTTTTCTCGCTTTGGGTTTTTTCGGGGACTTACGTCCAAAAATCAGTGTGTCACTTTGTTTGAATGAGTGTAATATTCAGTAAATGATCTCCATGTGTAGACTGTTAGTTGTGTTTACTTCGGTATTTTCTGAATCTAATTTCTGAAGATAACTTGTATAATTTAATCAAGTAGGAGAAGTAAACCATGATACTGTAGTAGAATTTTCACACTCTACACCATTGTCTGATCGCAACACCTTGATCCGCTTTCCTGTCATATTTTCTACAAGAGCTTTAAACTCTTTGAAACGACTGAAGACTTCGTCCTTGGTCTTCAGAAAGTAGATCCAGGTCTTCCTGGAATGGTCATCAATAAAGGTAACGAAATATTCGTCACCACTAAGAGCTCTAGTGGACATTGGTCCGTAGATATCCGAGTGTATTAAGCCCAACACACTCTTAGCCCTATTGTTGTGGCTATGATACGATGCCTTGGCATACTTTCCCAATATGTATCCTCTGCAGACATCGTCTCGCTTGGTGCTCAATTCTAGAACTTCCATGACAGTTTTCTTGAGAATCCTGAACGCCCCATGATACAAATGCCCCATTCTTCTGTGCCCTAGTTCATTCAAGTCCTTCTCATCAGTGTTGCCTATTAGTGCCATTGGGGATTCGAGCTGTAACTTATATAGTTTATTGCTCCTAACTCCGATTTGTGCTTTCTTCTTCCAACTAGGATGTTTGACATATATTTTGTTGCCAATGAAGTAAGCGTTATAGCCTTTGTTTTGAAGTTGAGACACCGAGAGTAAGTTCATGTGATATTCCCAATTAGCGATAGCTAATTGGAAATATTAATTTTGACTAATTTTGCCTTATTATAGTTGGAGCATGAATAAAGTGAGTAAAATATTAATTAACTCACTTAGGATAAAGCACTTTCCTAAAGTCCACATCGAAATTAAGGGAGTGGGGCCTAGTGGCCAAGTGGACAGCACAAGAGAAGGACGCAGACCACGTGGGCAGCGTGGGGCCTACCTCACGCAGATGAGAGGGACAGCGTGGGCCAAGGAGCACGTGGGAGATGCTGGGGCTTAGGGAGAGAGAGGCCCAACGTTATAAAAGGGAGGAGAGCCCCCTCATTTGGTCATTCATGTTTATGCATATTGAGCTAGTCATTTCGACTTTGAGCACGCTGGCTGTTTAGCTTGTCTGCAGTACTGTTCATTACATCGGGTGTCTCCGTTCGGAGATCCCACCCTCAGCCCCGGGAGACTTCGAGTGAGGTATTTCCATCAATATTTGGCAGGAGGATCGGTGATTGCATTCGTGGAGGAGCAGAGCATTTAGAGACTTCACAGTCTTGAGAGGGAGGACGCAGTCCATCTTGGGGGAGCTTCGGATTGGCACTATTTTGGAGGATTCAGGCCAGAGGATTGAGCAAGGGGCCAGCCCTTGCCTATTGGAGACATTTGATAGAGTGGGAGGCCATATTTTGGAGGATTGCATTCAGCATCAACGTGGCCCTTGGGAGGATAACGTAAATCCTCAAGGGAGGCATTTTCGGGGGTCGACCATTTCAGAAACGCTCTCTAGGATTTTCTGGGTATTGTGAGTACAGGCCGATTCCAAAGTATCAGATTTTTCCGAGAAGGGGAGCAACTCCAAATACTCATTTTGTTCCAGCAGTAGCAGCAGCACGGCAATATTCCAGCAGCTTGGACGCAGAGTAGAGAGCAGCCATTTCCATTGATATTCTGAGAGTATTCCTACACTTGCCTGGTGCAAGTCGAGGTGCCATCATTCCAATCACCTCTTGTACTCATTTCTATTTCTTAGTATAATAAAATGGCTTAGCATTCTCTCTATTTCATGTGTATCTGCTTCATGATCTGTTTCTAGCATTTTATATCTTGTTGTATGCTTTGTATTACTGTCTATTTCCCCTTCGGGATATTACAGTGGTATCAGAGCTCATAGACCTGGCTCAGCCTGTGGAGCAAGTTGTCTATGACACCGGGAGAGAAGCGGTATATTTGCTACAGGGATAGGAAGTACCGTGACCGAGAATGTAGGTTGCATATCACCTACGGAGAGGGTGACTGCGATCCAGTAGTGGACGCAGAGCAGGAGTAACCGATGGCAGATGATATTGATGCGAAGAAGTTTGGGGAAATGCTCCTCAAGTCAGTACAGGATCTGTCGAGGCAGATTGAGGTGATGGGACAGAGATTCACTGTTGTAGAGGCTAGACAGCGTGAAACCCCAAGGGGTTTCCA